>PITA01008453.1:0-84367 GCA_004023965.1 Spilogale gracilis
ACTCTGTGAGTGTAAAAGCGACACTGCTTTCTCTTTTAAAAACAAGAAAAATAATTATTTTCTAGACATCTATTTTATTCTAGAAAGTTCTTTTTTTTTTTTAAAGATTTTATTTATTTATTTGACAGAGAGAAATACAGCCAGAGAGGGAACAGAAGCAAGGGGAGTGAGAGAGGGAGAAGCAGGCCTCCTGCCGAGCAGGGAGCCCAATGTGGGGCTCGATCCCGGGTCTCCGGGATCATGACCTGAGCCGAATGCAGTCGCTTAACCAACTGAGCCACCCAGGCGCCCTCTAGAAAGTTCTTAAAGCCCATCTTTTAGTGTGTCTTTCTAATTTATTCTCCAGAGTTTTAAAAACAAAACTACTCCTATTTTATAATAATTCAAGACACTGCCAATGCATCTAGCATAGTATCACAGTATCTTTTTCAACTGATGTTGTTAGTATGGAGAAAAACAGTATGAGAACATATGCAATACTCACCCCCCCCCATTAAATGAAGTGGGTGAACTATTAGCCCCAATAAAAATAACATTAAGGAATCATGCTATGAATGATCCACCTATTACTACTAAGTCTTACTCTCTCCTAATTCCTGATAAACACTTGCTGTTACAGATGTGAGTACCAGCTGCAGTCTAAGCTGGTATAACCATGGGTCACCCATAATCCATATCGGTGAGATCATTCTGAGCAGGGTACAGAAATAAAGAAGTAAAGATAAGGAAACATTCTAAACCACAGGAATAAACTGCATTTTTAAAAATGTACTGAAGTCGGGGCGCCTGGGTGGCTCAGTTGGTTGAGCGACTGCCTTCAGCTCAGGTCATGATCCCGGAGACCTGGGATCGAGCCCCGCATCGGGCTCCCTGCTCGGCGGGAGGCCTGCTTAGGCCTGCTTCTCCCTCTCTCACTCCCCCTGCTTGTGTTCCCTCTCTGGCTGTGTTTCTCTCTGTCAAATAAATAAAATCTTTAAAAAAAAATAAAAAATAAAAAAATAAAAATAAAAATGTACTGAAGGCTCAAGCAAGTGCCAGAATCCAAAATTCATCACAAGATAGAATTTGGCCCTGAAAAGGACTCTAGGAAGTTCCTGGTTCTGACTTTCTCAACTTAACAGATGCAGCACAAATCTAAGAGCCAGACACAAGCACTCAAAATGGAATTAATCAATACATGTAGTTGATCTAACCCTCTATCACTCTGATGAAAATATTCGAAATGAGCCTGAAAATTTGCTAATAAAGCCAACAATAGCTGAGTAAACAGAGACAAACAGGAAAGGAGAAAGGGCAGATATGCATAACAACACTGTAAAAGGGAAAAAAAGCAAAAGCAACTCCTCTCCCAAGTATTTCTTGACACCACATACATAGCAGGAATTATCCATCTTTTCTCTGAAGGGACCTATGTTTAATTATAGAGATAATTTGAAGAGACAGTGGAGGGAGGATATGGAAAGCTGAGAAGATGTGCAATCCCTGTCAATGATTCCCCACAGTGACTGAACTGACTAAAGAGGAGTCATCTGCTGCTTCAGGCTAAATGTGGTAAAGATTAAAAACAAAACAAAAAGCAAACCAAAAAACCCAGTAATACACAACCAAGTACTTACTATTAAGTACTTTGTAAACATTAGCTCATTGATATTCACTACAGCTTTACAGTGTAGATTCTATTACCATCCCAAATGCAGTTTGGGAAGATGAAGACTTTAATTCCAAAGTAACCCAGCAGTAGGGTCAAGATTTAACCCCAAGTCTCCCTGACTCCAAAACCAGTGCTCTTAACCATTATGACACATAGACTCTCCAATTAGAAATGGTGATAAGCAGCATGGAATGCAGAGAAGTTACGGGCATAGCAACTAACCAGATCACCTTTGAAGATCAACAATTGAGAATGACTCAATAGGGAATCCCTGATGTGCATGGTTGCACCCATCAGGTGAAATCATCCAATGGACAGAAAAAAAGGATGAGAACTGAGGCATAGCTAATCGTTAGGCAGGTATTAAATTACAAACACAACAAAAAAAAGAGGAGCAAAATATGAAATAGAAAAAACTAAGGGCTATGTACTTGTGTAACCTCAGCCAAAGGCTCTAAAAAATCTATTTTTTCTTGTCTTTGAATGAAAATCATTATTCTTTGAAATTTTGATGTGCAGGACAAGAAAGGAAAACCATTCAGCACTATTCAATCTTTGAAACCTAAGTCGGTTAGCAGTTTTATCCATCTATTTATTAATGTGCCAAATACATTACTGTTCTAAACTTTCAAACAATATACAATTTTAATGAATTTTTCTGCTTTTAAAATGTCCCTCAGAATACTATAATGTCTACTGGCAAGCCTAATTAAATCCTATAAATAAATACACACAGATGTATTGCAAAACCAGAAATCAGGTAAATTTTCCACTATCCCACATCCACTAAGGTTGTAAATTAGTGCTTCATATACAGTTGAACCTCAGACAATGGTTTGAACTGCATGGGTACACTTACACTCAAGGTTTTTTTTCGATACAGTTATAGTACTGTAAATATACTATCTCTTCCTTGAAGCTTTCTTAATCACATTTTCTTTTCTTTAGCTTACGTGATTGCAAGAACACAGTATATAACACACATAACATACAAAATATATGTTAATTGACTATTTATGATAGCATAAGGCTTCTGGTCAACAGTAGGCTTAACAGTAGTTAAGTCTTTGGGGAGTCAAAAGTTATATGCAGACTTCCAGCTCTACAGGGGATCAGTGGCCCCTAACTACCACATTATTCAAGTGTCAATTTTACAAATCATAACTTCAATGTAAGAGAGCTCAGTCTTCCCTTCCAAAAGCTTAGCACAATAAAGCCTTAGTTCTACCAAAATATAATGGTAATCACTCAAGAATGCAGATGTAAAATAAATTTTAAAAGAGAGAACTTACAAACCTCATGTGAACAGAAAATAAAGATGGACTATATCATACTGAGATTTTAATTTACATATTGTAATTTTTGCAAGTAGGAACACATAAAAACAATGTGTATGTCTTAAAAGCATGTCTTAAAAATTCTTTTAAGTGTACATTTTCTATTCATTATATTTAATCTTCTACCCCAAAGCAAAATGTTGAAAGTAGCAGTTATCATACAGTATTTAAACCATCTGATGTAACAAGCTTACAGCATTTAAACAAGTAAACCATGCCTTCAGAAATGCCTTCAATTTTATGTACCACGGCTCCACCTAGTGGTAACAAAATAGATACAAGAAAAACTAAGATAACATTAAAAATATTAAAACTGCTTCTTTAAAAACTAATGCGGTTATTAGATCAAATGTCTTAATGGAGGAAAGCGGGCTACTTCAAGTTCTGGGACAGATACTCTATTCCGTTAATAAGATAAATGATTTATTAATCATAGTTCAGGCTTTTTTTTTTTTAAGGAAAACATCTTTCTAATGGAAAACAAACAACATTCACAAAATACCATGTGAAAAAGGACTCTCTTATTAATGGAAACAATGAGAGTATTCTTTGCCAAAAGGCATATAATATCGTTATACTATTTTGGGTATCTTTTTCTTTCACCATATTTTCATTGTAAAAAAAAAAAAAAAGAATTCCAGGGCGCCTGGGTGGCTCAGTGGGTTAAAGCCTCTGCCTTCGGCTCAGGTCATGATCTCAGGGTCCTGGGATCAAAGCCCACATCAGGCCCTCTGCTCAGCAAGGAGCCTGCTTCCTCTCTCTCTCTGCCTGCTTCTCTGCCTACTTGTGATCTCTCTCTGTCAAATAAATAAATAAAATCTTAAAAAAAAAATTAGTCTTCCTTTAAAAAAAAAGTTCCATAACAGTAACTGTAAAGAGAATAAAATGCACAGGTTTCTCCTACTATCTGAAGGTAGAGCACTCCTATGAAACCAAAATGGTGTAGAATGAAGAAGCAATCATTACTAATTTATAAGGAAGAGTTTTTGAGCATTCCCAGACCCCAAAATTAACTTCTCTTAGGTTTTTCTGATATATCTTAGACTATATCATGCTAACAGATGTACAAAATAAATCCAGATAAATACAGATGCTCAAAGACACAGTTCAGAGCTATGGCTGCTTGATGCTGAGTGCAGATCCCCAGGAAGGCACCTGGCAGTGCCACTTCTGCTGCTCATGCTGCTGAATGTGATTTTCACTTTTTGCCAAAAGCAAAAATCCTCTTTGGATTTCTTTTGGTTAGTGAAAACAGGTACAAATGTTTTGTAAAAGTGTACTGATATAACATAAACTTTCAAAAAGCAGGGGATATCTGTATTTATTTGCTGAGAAATGACTTTTATGTCTAATAAAATGCTTACATTTTTAAAAAAACTGATAAAATCTCAAAGTACCCAATCCCAATTTCCCTAACTTACCTATATTTACTGAAGCACTACAGTTTTCTAGACAGAATAAAAACGGTCTTTCTAGGGGAATGCTCCTACACTGTTGGTGGGAATGCCAGCTGGTGCAGTCACTCTGGAAAACAGCATGGAGGTTCCTCAAAAAGTTAAAAATAGAGCTACCCTACGACCCAGCAATTGCACTACTGGGTATTTACCCTGAAGATACAAACGTAGTGATCCAAAGGGACATGTGTACCTGAATGTTTATAGCAGCAATATCCACAATAGCCAAACTGAAAAAACCTAGATGTCCATCAACAGATGAATGGATAAAGAAGATGAGATGTCACACACACACACACACACACACACACACACACACACACACGAATACTATGCAGCCATCAAAAAAGAATGAAATCCTGCTATTTGTGATGACGTGGATGGAACTAGAGGCTATTACGCTGAGCAAAATAAGTCAATCAGAGAAAGACAATTATCATATGATCTCTCTGATATGAGAAATTTGAGAGGCAGGGCAGGGCGGGGGAAAAATGAAACAAGATGGGATCAGGGAGGGAGACAAACCCATACGAGACTCTTAATCTCAGGAAACAAACTGAGGGTTGCTGGGGGGTTGGGGGAAGGAATGGGGTGGCTGGGTTATGGAAAAAATAAAAATTAAAAAAATTTTTCCTGGATCTCAGAATCCTTTGCTCTCCAATAGAACAGATAATCCATTGCACAACCACAAGAGCATAGCCAAGACCTACACAGAATAATGTGAAGATACTCGCCCAAAGTGATTACCATTAAAATACTAAACATTGGCAGACTTTCCTATGAATGTTATTAAATGTCAATCAACTGCTGTTAAGGAAAAATTACGACTTTATCAAGGTAATGGACTCCCAAAATACTGCAAAGCTTAAGGCAAAAATACTGTTCAAGAATCCCTGGGCATTAGCACTGCATTTATCTGTTGGTGTCAATACTTTCTACAAAGTTTTATCAGAAAAGAAATGTGTGGGGCATCTGAGTGGCTCAGTCAGTTAAGCCTCTGCCTTCACTGGGGTCATGATCCCAGGGTCCTGAGATCCAGTCCAGTATTTGGCTCCTTGCTCAGTGGTGAACCTGCTTCTCCCTCTGTCCCCTGCCCCGCTCCCCGGCTCATGCGCAAATAATCTCTCTTTCTCTCTCTGATAAATAAAATCTAAAAAAAAAAGGAAAAGAAATGTGCAGTTTTATCTCTGATAAAACCGTATCAGCAACTTCTAATCTCCATTGGATGATTTTTAATGTTGTTTTTTAATTTTTCAAACATTAAACATGTTCTCTGCCAATTCTTAAAATGATACATTAGCCTTAAGTCTGTATTTCAGTAATTAAAAAAATTGCTTTTACATCCTTTCAAGCATTCTTTAGTCTTCATCCATATCCATTTTTACTATTCTTTCACCAGTGTTTCAAATGTCCTGTCAAACTTAATGCCTAACATACGGATATTAATTTTGCATTTCTAATAATTAGTAATTAAGATGTGGTATTTCATATTAGTGAGACTGCTTGTGATACTTCAGCTATTTCATATTTATACCGAATGCTTTTCAGATTCTAGGTAATGATCTAATTAGTACTGCAATTTTGCTTACTAGCATTTTGCTACTAACATTTTGCTTATTAACATTTGCATTTTGCTAGCTGATATAACTTTTTCTGAATATTAAGTAAATTTACACTCTATTTTTATAATCAGCTTTTGACAAATTAAATATTCCTAAAAATGATGCTATGAAGACGTGAAAAATAATCATAGAAAAACTAATCAAAAAATTTCAAAACCTAATAAAACCATCCTGTGCAATATGAATTGCTTCCTAATAAAGTCAAAAATAGTTTTATTTATTTTAATCAGAATTTTTAAAAAGATTTTATTTATTTGACAGAGAGAGAGTCAGCAAAAGAGGAAACACAAGCAAGGGAGTGGGAGAGGGAGAAGCAGGCTTCCTGTCGAGCAGGGAGCCCAATGTGGAACTCGATCCCAGGATGCTGGGAACATGATCTGAGCCAAAGGCAGATGCTTAAGGACTGAGTCACCCAGGTGCCTCTCAGCAATAGTTTTAAAAACATATTTTGGGGGTTACTTAGGTAGCTCAGTGAGCTGGGCATCCAAATCTTGATTTCAGTTCAGGTCCTGATTTCAGGGTTATGGAACTGAGCCCCACATCAGGTTCTCCATTCAGCAGAGAGTCTGCTTGAGATTCTCTCTTTCCCTCTGCCCTTCTCCTCACTAGTGTGTGCTTGCCCTCCCTCCCTCCCTATTTCTCTAAAATAAATATTAAAAAACAGATTTTTAGTATATCAATAAATCTGGTAAATTCAACAAATTGATCGTGCAACTCCCTTCAGGAGCCTTTAGATTGAAAGTACCCAAAATTTCAGCAGTATCTATGTAAAAAACAAAGGGCTAAAATATTAATCAAAGATAGCAAATGAGTTATCATTTGGAAGAAGGGGCCCCCTTTTTTTCTTTTAAACAACAAATAGCAAATATACCATCTCCCTATCTTAAATGCACAAAAGGCTTGCTCAGAGTACCACTCGACCTTGGAAAAAATATATAAAATTTTACTTAGCAATATAAAATAGCAAGAAAAAAAGTAGTCAATATAAAATTATCATACTCAGTAAACCCAACATTTTCCCAACCATTTTATCAAACATATCAAACATGAGTAACAATGTTCCCATAACTTTCCATGACACTCTGTAATCCAGGAGTGTATAAGAAGTGAAATAGCTCCACGACAGTAACACCTGAATAAAGACAAAGGAGCATTTTTACCAATGATATTCATTAAGTACCAATCATATGCAATAGAAACTGAAAATCAAGGGCAGGAAACAGACATATGCACAGTTAACCTTAACACAGAGGTTTACTGATCCCTAAGTCATTAAGAATTTATGTGTACTAAGCATAATTCTTCAAAAGGTAGGAAGATAAATGAAGTAGTTTTACAACATAGGCCCAAAATTCTTTGACACATTTTCCAGTGAGAGGTAGGATCTATATCCCTTACTTCTTTTGAAACTGGGCAGGTTTCTGAGTACTTTAGCTAATGGAATATGACTGAAGTAATTAGACATAACTTCAGAAACTAGAAAAAAACATGTAACTTGTCCCAAGACTTCTTTAGACACCCACTCTGGGGAAAGTCACCCACCATGTAAGAAATCTATCCTTAAAATAACATGCTGGAGGGACACCTGGGTGGTTCAGTTGGTTAAGTGTCTGCCTTTGGCTCAGGTCAGGACCCCAGGATCCTGGGATCTGTCCTTGCATCAGGCTCCTTATTCAGCAGGGAGCCTGCTTCTCCCTCTACCTGCGACTTCCTCTGCTTATATGCTCTCTCCAATGAATAAAAAAATAATAATAATAAAATAACATGCTGGAGAGAGCACATATGTGAGCACTCCATAATAACAGCCATTTCAAATGCTAGCAATGTGAGTAAGCCATCTTGGCTACCTAGTCCAGATAATTTCAGCCCCACCAACAACTAATACCTGATTACAACTGTAGAAAAAAAACCCAAATCACAAATGGCCAGCCAAATCCTTCCTGAATCCCTGGGGGGAAAAAGTTTATAAATACAATATGAGGGGCGCCTGGGTGGCTCAGTTGGTTAAGCGACTGCCTTCGGCTCAGGTCATGATCCCGGAGGCCCGGGGATCGAGCCCCACATCGGGCTTCCTGCTCCGCGGGAGGCCTGCTTCTCCCTCTCTCAGTCCCTCTGCTTGTGTTCCCTCTCTGGCTGTGTTTCTCTCTGTCAAATAAATAAATAAAATCTTTTTTAAAAAAATACAATATGAAGTATTTTGACGTCTGTATAAAATACGTAAATTAGAATTAAATTTAAATCTTTTCCAAAATAATTCCTTTTTTTTCCCTTCTGTCTCCCCCGCACCCCTTTTTGGCACTAGTCTTTTTTGGTATTGTCCTTAACTTCTTTTTCCATCTCAGGATGGCATTTCCCCACAAGATATACCTCAATGTTTTTTTTTTTTTTAAGATTTTATTTATTTATTTGAGAGAGAGGCAGAGATATCAAGAGAGCCAAAGCCAGGAGGATCACTGAGCAGGGAGCTGATGTGGGGCTTGATTCCAGGACCCTGGCATCATGACCTGAGCAAAAGGCAGATGCTTCACCAACTGAGACACCCAGGCGCTCCAATATGCCTCAATCTTAATCTTCCTTCAAAATCTGGCCCAAGACAGTTTCTTTAGGCAAATTTCATCAATAACTGTATTGGATAATAATTTTCCCATTACCTGAAAATTTCCCCCCTTTAATTAATTTGTATAACACTATCTTTTTAAAAATTTATCTTTTATTTAACACATAAAATTTATTCTCTATTTAGTGTATATTTCATCTTCTAAATTCTTTGAGAACTGAAAGTGTCTTTTATTTCTATACTGAATCCCAGGTGCTAAAACAAACTGCAAATCTTAATAAAAAGAATAGGGTCAGTAGAGGGCACCCTTCACCATAAAGGATAAATCCAAATATTTTACTACTGCATCAAAACTTGGTGTGGATTTCACACTCAACCAAATTAACAAAAACTATGAAATCAAAATAATGTTTCCTCTTTTTTGAAGCTGCTTTATCCAGATACCTATTATCTTAATATAATCATTAAAAATAGAAAAGAACTAGAAACACCAAAAATATTTTCTGGCAATTCCAGGCTCATTATTTTTGGAGGTTCTAGAAAAGATATCATCATATAATTAGATCCTGAAGTAAAAACAAGAACTTTACTAAATTGCACAATATATTAAAAATGAAAGTCAGATGTAGATGTATTTAATTTGAATTTTGGAAGAAAGAATTCAAAACTATGCATTTAAAAATATTAATAAGCATTAATATAATTTTTATGTGTTTGTCAAAAGAAAAAATTTTGTCAAATAAGTATAATTCACAAATAGTATGGAGGAAAACAGAAACATGGTTACCCTAATATAAGGTTGATCTTAATCCCCACTATGGATCCTCACCACAGTCCCCTGCTGTTGGTCATTTCACAGCTTTGCAGAGACAACAGTAATTGAGAAGAACAAGTCCCGCGTCCACTCAAAAGCAGAATGTAATTAACAAAAATAAAAAAAAAATAAGCTTTAACCTTTGTATTAGTACTTTGTAATCCACAAAGCAATTTTACATAGTACATCATTGCACTTGATCCCAAGAACCCTTGGGAAATAGGGCAACTGGTTTTATCTCTATCTCACAGATGAAGGAAATGAAGGTCTGAGAAGTTAAAGGATTTGCTAATAAACACCATGTGCCTACTAAAAAGACCAGAGTGGGGCAACTGGGTGACTAAGTCAGTTGAGTGGCCTGAGTGGCTAGCTCTTGGTTTCAGCTTAGGTCATGATTTCGGGGTCCTGGAATCAATATGTGCGATTAGCTCCATGCTCAGCAGAGTCTGCTTGAAGATTCTGTCCTTTCCTCTGTCCCTCCCTCAACGCACATGGGCGCTCTCTCTCTCTCTCTCTCTCTACCCCTCTCTCTCTCTCTTTCAAACTCGCAAATAAATAAAACTTGAGCTAGGTATACAATCCAAGTTTGGACCCATACGGACCGTTGGAAAACACTGCATAAGAAAAGGTAAAAGCAGCTCACTGCACAAAAATCATCATTTCTGCTGCAAAAATTATTTACCTTAAATATGTCAGTAATATACTCATTGCTCATTTCCAGAGTATCTTTATTATTACTATGGCAATACCTCTATTAATGAAGTCTCTGAAAATTAAGTCCCTTTATAATAAAGTCGGCAATACCCAGACATCAACAATATTATACACACACTTTCACAAACCACACAAAGTACAGTTGCCTGCTTTCACATTCAGACATGACAAAAACAGAAAACAAAGTAACAAACATGCCATTGTACACAGATTCTATGAGGCCTGGTCTTACCAAACTAAAAAGAACCAGCCCTTCTAGTAAGACAAGCTGAAAAGCAAACTTGACATATTCTTTTTACCACAGGAATGAATGAAAGGATAGGAATGAAAAGGGAAGGTAGAGAATGATGGTGGTGTTTTGCTTTTTTCATCATTTAGAATTGAAAAAGGGTATGGGAAAGATAGAAGGTCAGCGATTTTTCCTGTATAAAGCAGCCCCCATTTTCTGAAGAAAGAAAACTGGAGACTGGCCTTACTAAAGCTACCAAAGCCCTGTATCTGGGAGCTGCAGAGGAATACAGGGCCTACATCACTTTATTGTGAGTTAATGTCAATATGTGAGCCTCCTCCAAGCACAAGTTTAAAATACAGGACCATCCCTCCCTGAGTATAGTCCTAGTCACATTCCTTACCATTCCCAATCTTAATTGGTAAACCTTACCATGCTTTATTTTTTTAGTTAAAATTTAATAATGTTTTTACACTCCAGCTTTCATTATTTGATACTCTAAATTAGAAGGCAAAACATAGTAACTAAGACTATAGGCTCGGAGGCCAAAAGATCTATGTTCACATCTAGCTGCACCACTTACTGTGTGCCTAAGGCCAATGACCTAATCCATCTTTACCTCAATTTCATCTGCAGAATAGGTATATAATAATGGTATCTTATTTGCTTTTTGTGAAGATTAAATAATATATTTAAGTGTTTAAGACAGAGGCACACAGTAAATGTTCACCAGACTTTTATTTATTATTATCTACATGATTACTTTTACTTTAGGAACAAAGATCCTAGGAAATTAGAGTTAGTAACACTGCTTACAGAATTTGACAAAAATAAGAACCACCTAAAGGTACAACAGTAAGAAAATAAACAGGATGAACATTTATACAAGGCAAATGTAACTTCATTTAACAAATACTACTCAAAATTTAACTTATTGAATGGCATGGGCTCATTCAATAAACATTCAACAAATAAATAATATCTGTCATTTCAAGTATAAGAATACACTAGAATTAATGTTAATTATGATTCACTTTCAGTAGTAGGAAACAACTGGTTTTTTTCCCCACCTCCCTATTCTATATTTTTCAAGCCTTCTTTTTTTTTTTTTTTTTTTTTTTTTTTTTTTTTTTTTTTTTTTTTTTTTTTTTTTTTTTTTTTTTTTTTTTTTTTTTTTTTTTTTTTTTAAGATTTTATTTATTTGACAGCGAGAAACACAGCGAGAGAAGGAACACAAGCAGGGGGAGTGAGAGAGGGAGAAGCAGGCTTCCCGCCGAGCAGGGAGCCCGATGTGGGACTCGATCCCGGGTCTCCAGGATCATGACCTGAGCCGAAGGCAGTTGCTTAACCAACTGAGCCACCCAGGCATCCCTTCAAGCCTTCTATAAAACAAAAAGGATTTTGTTTTTCATTAATTCAGTTCAAAAAGTATTTACTGAGAGTCTGCTGTACCCAAGGCATTATGCTATATAACATAGTCTGAACTAATCAGATATGTGTAACAATCACAGGCCTCAGGGACAACTTCATTAGGGGCCTGCATTTAAGACATACATATTAAAACATACATTCACACACACCTAAATAACATTGTATAGCATTTTTAAAATCCATGGTATAAGAACTCAGACACAAGAAAAAAATTATATATATATATATATAAAAGAACACAGCATTCTAGGTGGATATATATATTGTGAGTTTAATGTGGATATATATACCCACCTAGAATGCTGTGTTCTTTTTTTTTTTTTTTTTAGATTTTATTTATTTATTTGACAGAGAGAAACACAGCTAGAGAGGGAACACAAGCAGAGGGCAGTGAGAGGGAGAAGCAGGCTTCCAGCCAAGCAGGGAGCCCCATGTGGGACTTGATCCCGGGACTCGGGGATCATGACCTGAGCTGAAGGCAGACACTTAACAACTGAGCCAAACAGGCGCTCCTGGAATGCTGTGTTCTAAGATGCAAAGCTTTCATGGAGGAAGTGGGACCCAAGATGAGAATTCAGTGATAGGAAATATCTGAGTAGCTGGAGAAATAAAAAGAGGGGTAATCAATCATAGGTAAACACAGGCAGAAAAGGACATGGCACGGTGAAAAAGGTAAACAGTTCAACTCATATGAAGGATATACTAAGTAGTGGGAACTCTATTATAACTCTTAGTTATATTTTAGTTAATCTTTATTAGGACAGTGGTCTGGGAGTGGCAAGATTTTCTTCTGTGATTTTTTTTTTTAAAGATTTTATTTATTTGACAGAGAGACACAGAGATAGAGGGAACGCAAGCACAGGGTATGAGAGAGGGAGAAACAGGCTTCCACTGAGCAGGTAGCCCGATGCAGGGCTTGATCCAGGATCCTGGGATCATGACCTAAGCCAAACGCAGACAATTAGCAACTGAGCCACCAGGTGCCCCATCCCTGTGATTTTGATCAAAGACAGATCCTCTCCCCAGAAAAGTTCACAAACACACTTGTAATATACACGTCCTCTCTAAGAACTGCTGACCATCTACAAAGTTGGAAAAGCAATAGTGAGACTCTTCTACTCACAGTACATTGCCCAAAGGTGGAGAACTGATCCAAACTGGTTCGACCAAATACACTCTTTCAGGAGTTTTGAAATAGAATTCAGACAGTCAGTTGTATCTGCCAGACTGACATATGGAAGCTATAGGTGGTCATCCTCCACTAAGAACAGAGAGAAGCAGAGAAAGCTACACCTCAAAGGAAAATGAAAACAGAGAAAGAAACAGTCTTCTACCTCTTTATTTCAGTCTTTTAAGAAGCATGATGGCCTTTAGAATTTTGTGAGACCCCGTAAGGTTCCACTATTCTTTTTCACATTTTCTTAAGCAAACTCAATTTGGTTTGGTACCTACAACTAAAAATAAATAAATAAATAAATAAATAAATAAATAAATAAATAAATAAATAAAATCCCTAAGGCACTATTCATGCACACACCCACACATAAATATTTCTTAAAATTTTGAGGGGTTTAAAAAACCCCTCATCTGACCAATACACTAGCATACACCTTCCCAACTAAACAGATTACAGGTATACCACAATGACCATCTCTCAATTTTTCTGTTTGTGTCATGACATAAAAAATGTGGGAAGCATTACCACAAGACAATCCATAAATAAGGGCCTAAAGATACAGTTTGAGTTAATACTCCTGAGGAAAAGAACATGTCAACCAGGGTCAGGGGGAGGAGGAGAAGGAGAAGCAGAAGGAGAAGCAGCAGCAGAAGCTACCGCCATCTAGCTTTGACATAATACTTATTTTTTCCAAAACATCCCCAACATTGTACAACTAAGAGAAGAATTCAGGATATGCTAAGTATTTTAAAATGCCACTGCCAGAGAGGAGGGCACCTGGGTGGCTCGGTCAGTTAAGCAACCTACTCTTGATTTCACCTCAGGTCATGATCTCACCATCTTGGGATTGAGCCACAGGTTGGGCTCTGTGCTCAGCGTGGAGTCTGCCTCAGATTCTCTCCCTCTTCCTCCCACCACTCTCTCTCTCTCTTAAATAAATAAAAATTTAAAAAAAAAACAAAAAACAAAAACAAAAACACTGTTAGGTAACTAACCAAGTAGGTATCCTGAATATCCAGAGCAAGTGAGTTTCTAGCAACTCCAGAATGAAAAAAAAAAAAGTGTATAAACACAGAATCCAATTTCTTTCATCACAGAATACTGAAAAAGATTTATTTACAAAATATTCACCTTCTGTGTTATTTCCCAGGAAATATTTCACCTAGTTTGCCACATGCACTCTTAGCATGCTTTATAAAATAATGCCCAGGTGCTTCCTCTAATTCAATTGAAGACATTCTGTCAAACTATTTTTTAAATGACAGAGTTGACATACTCTAATTTTTAAAAAAGGATACAATCATATCTTAAGAGGCCATACAACCCGTCAAAGCATCAGGCTCAAGCAAAGACAAAAAATACAGGATGATATTCACTGTATTTTTTATGTTGAATTTTACTTGCCTTGTTTATCTCTATATATAATTTCTGTGACTTGTTCTGACTAACACTATCCTGTTCCCATGCATAGGAAAGAGCCTAGTAGAGTTCGTTGGTTAGCATTACTTCCTAGAACTACGGCTGACATTCTATACTACAGACATTAACACTTACTGCTAATTCTGGGTAACAACAAAGTACAATGATAATCGTTAATGGACATCCTCGATAGTGAAACCTGAATTGATAATCGACTAACACAGATTTGCAATAGACTTCCTCCTTCCTGTTTTTACACTCCTGACCAGAGATGTCTCTTCCTGTTGACTTCTGTGCTACTTGGTAAAATGCAAAAGAGGAGAAACTGAAGCACCCAATACATACAAAATTGTATTTGTCCTCCAGAATAACTAAGTGAATTGCTAAATAAATTTTAATTGAAAATGCTTAAAGCAGATTAAAGAATGCAGATGTAGACTGCTTCCTTAGACTTTGGAAAATCAAGCAAAAAATATTAAACTCTCCAAAGCAGATCTAATGTGCAGTTTGCCTAAAGCTTAAGAGATGATCTATATACTAGAGGGTATTATGCTAGTGAAATAAGTCAGAGAAAGACAAATACCACATGATTTCAATTATATGTTGAATCTATAAAACAAATAAACAAAAAACAGTATCAGGTCTATACCTATACAGAACAAACTGATGATTGCCAGAGGGGAAAGGCAGAAGGAGGAAGGGCAAAATGGGTAAAGGAGAGTGGGAACTACAGACTTCCTGTTAGGGAACAAATGAGTCTTGGGAATGAAAGCTACAGTATAGGGAATACAGGGAATCCCAGTAAGTGGTACTGTAATAGCATTATATAATGACAGATAGTACCTATAAGCATTAGCATAAGGTATAGAAATGTTGAATTGAGATGCTGTACACATTAAACTAATGTAAGATTATGTGTCAACTATACTCAAAAAATGATAAGTTAAAAATTTTAAATTAAAAAAGGTAGAGTCACCAGGACACCCCTGAAAAAGATAAGAAATAAAGGTAAAGGTAAAGGTAGCCCCACCAAACAGAATTAAACCTCTATAATTAAAAGCACGGTATAGCAAATGAATAGACATATAGCCAATGAACAGAAAAAAGAAACAAAAAGACCCACCCCATATGAAAATTCAGTCAAAGATAATAGCAGCATCTCAAATCAATGTAAAAAAAATATGCTTTTTAAATAAGAGGTGTTGGGGCACCTAGGTAGCTCAGTCACTTAAGCGTCTGCCTTTGGCTCAGGTCATGAACCCAAGGTCCTGGGATTGAGCCCCGCATAAGGTTCTCTGCTCAGTGGGGAGCCTGCTTCCCCCTCTTCCTCTGCCACTCCGCCAGCTTGTACTCTCTCTCACTCACTGTCTCTCAAATAAATAAAAAATAAATTAAATAAGAGGTGTTAGGATAGTTGGACTGCCATATAAAAAAAGATAAAACCAGGGCACCTGGCTGGTTCAGTCAGAAAAACATGACACTCTTAATCTCAGGGTTGTGAGTTTTGAGCCCCACACTGGGTATAGAGACTACAGAAATAAATAAACAAACAAACTTAAAAAAAAAAAAACAGGTAAAACCTGGAGACATTCTTTACACCATATCCAAAGAAAATTCAAAAAAGAGCACAGGGAGCCTGGGTGGCTCAGTTGTTAAGCATCTGCCTTCAGCTCAGGTCATGATCCCGGAGTCCCATGATCAAGCCCCACATGGGGCTCCCTGCTCAGTAGGAAGCCTGCTTCTCCCTCTCTCACTCCCCCTGCTTGTGTTCCCTCTCTAGCTGTATTTATCTTTGTTAAATAAATAAATAAAATCTTTAAAAAAAAGAACAAAAATGTAATAGTAAAAAATAAAACCATACAAGTACCAAAAGAAAAGATGAGTGGATTCCTCCATAACCTGGTACTATGGAAAACTTTCTTATGCCTCAAAATCCAGAAGAAAAGATTGATACATTTCATTCTCATAAAAATAAAAATATTGGGGGCACCTGGGTGGCTCAGCTGGTTAGGCAACTGCCTTTGGCTCAGGTCATGATCCTGGAGTCCTGGGATCAAGTCCCAAGATGGGCTCCCTGCTCAGCAGGGAATCTGCTTCTCCCTCTGACCCTGCCCCTCTCATGCTCTCTTTCTCTCCCTCTCTCTCTTAAATAAATAAAATCTAAAAAAATAAAAATTAAAAAACAAATCTTTGCATGGAAAAAAAGGGTAAGTATAGTAAGAGAATGAAAAAAATGTTTCCAACTAATGGCAAAAAATTGTGAAAGATTTTGAAGTGGATGAAAATGATAACTCTAACACGTCCTTCTAGATTATGTGTGCCTTTCACTGTCTGGCCTATTTTAAATTATAAATTGTAGAAAACTGAAAGCAAAGCAAGTTATTCTTGTCCACAGAAATTCAAGACATTTTGGCCTATGGAATGCAATTGATTATGCCCTGCAGATAATGACCAGTTGTGTCTCTATTTATAAATCTATTTCAGCATTCCCAAACGCCTATATTGGTTTTTTGCCACTGTCTTTCAAACATTGTAATGGTTTATTAGTTCCCTCATTAACAAATAAAACCTTTGGCATGCATCAATTTTATATTTGTATAAGGGTCATGATTTCATCTTTTTTAAAAACTATCTTTTAATGGTTTTGGAGGTTCCACCAAAATGCCCAGTGGATTCCTGTGGCATAGTCAAGAAACTGCATTGCCAGAGAATTGTACCTCATGGGCTGCCTAAGCTTAGGCACCTCTTTTCTTAGATACCAGAAGTAAAACCCATGTGGCGATACACATTTAACTTTGCTGACTCTTGCTTCTTTGGTTGTTGTTGTTTCCTTTCTACAGATTGTACCTTTGGTTTGTTTTTTAATTTCTGCATGGTCAATAAATTATTACCGCTAAGTGGTAACAATGAGTTGGAAAATTTGGTTATATGGCTTGACCACTTATTTGGTGATCCTTCCACATGGATGACAGAGCTCTCTTGGGTAAAAGATAAAAGACACTCTGGCTTGGTAAACTTTTTTGTCTATTTGTCTATTTTGAGCTCATATCCATTAAGAATTTCATGCCCACCAAGAACGAGTCTTTGGTATCTGGACCAGTGAGGTTTGTTTGTTTCATCTCTACAGTTCAGGTCTCCTGACCTGGGGTGAAATCACAGAAACAAAGCTATAAAGCTTTATTTTTTAAAAAAAAATATTTTATTTATTTATTTGACAGAGAGAAACACAGAGGGAACACAAGCAGGGAGAGTGAGAGAGGGAGAAGCAGGCTTCCCGCTAAGCAGGAAGCCTGATGTGGGGCTCGGTCCTGGGTCTCCGGGATCACAACCTGAGCCGAAAGGCAGTCGCCCAACCAACTAAGCCACCCAGGCGCCCTAAAGCTTTATTTTTATCTGTACCTCAGTAAGGCTTTTACCTCTCATTGGTTAAAGGAACTCTGTTCTGACTGGCTCATTGGTAAAAAAAATAATAACAATAATAATAATAATAATAATAATAATAAGTACTTGTGTAACTAGAAGATTTGTCAAATTCCCAGGAAAAAAGTAAATTAAACTTCTAATAGTTTAAATGCACTAGACTTGGCCCCCCTCAGAAACATTTTAAAAGTCCAAGTTCACATAAAGTACAACTTTGTGTGTTGTATCAAACAAGCCTTGTTTGATAACTTTATGGAAAAAACCCTTATCTTCTCCGACTAATCATTTAATTCTACTTTGTTTTGTCTTTCCTAAACACATATTTACTTTTTACATAAGCTAACATTAGCGTATATAAATATTTAAGATGATTAAAAATGTAAATTTGTGTTCAACTATGTTGAATCATTATTCTGACAAACTTTTTTTTTAAAGATTTTATTTATTTATTAGAGAGAGAGAAAAAGCACAAGCAGGGAGGAAGGACAGAAGGAGAGGGGAGAAGTAGACTCCCCACTAAGCAGGGAGCCTGATGCAGGACTTGATCCTAGGGCCTTGGGATCATGACCTGAGCCGAAGACAGTCGCTTAACCAACTGAGCCACCCAGGCGCCCTCTGGCAAACTTTTTATTACAACATGGACGGACACTAATTGCCAAGATCTTTAAATAGCTTAAAACTTTGATATTAAATTAAGAGATAATCACTGGTTATCTAGTTAATTTTTTTAAATGGTAGAATTTTAGAAGATTCATCACCAAGCATAATTAACTCTATATATTGTTGCTTATTTTTATATGTTGTAAAGAAGCTATATTTTGGAAACATACTAATGAAAATGTTCATTTTTGCCACTTTAAGAAGGTATAAAAGGGGGTCACCTGGGTAGCTCAATCAGTTCAGTGTCTGACTCTTGATTTCAGCTGGGGTTGTGATCTCAGGGTCATGTGATCAAGCCACGTGATGGGCTCTGTGCACAGTGCAGAATCTGCTTGCCCCTCACCCTCTGTTCCTCCCCATCCCTGCTTTCTCTCTCTCTCAAATAAATAGATAAATAAAACCTTAAGAAAACAGTAAAGTATAAAGGGGACTGATGTGTCTACATAGAGTTGTATTATATGTGCTCATGAGCTTTGCCAGTCTGATAAAATGCTTGTTGCACACAACACACAGTTCACACTGTTCTGTCTCAGGGTTACAATGTGAAATTTCAATTAAATATAGTTACTCTAGTTAAAAGTTTAAATCATTACCTGAGGTTGAAATTACACTAGGGCCAATAGTGACAGAGAAATACAACTATGTATAGACTTTTATTTTTCAAGAAAAAAGTGGTTTTGTCCTATAGCATTAGTTCTCCCATTTTTTGGTCTCTTTACACTCTCAAAACTTATTAAGAACTCAAAAAAGGTTTTATTTATGTGGATCATAACTACCAATATTTACATTAGAAATTAAGAGAATTGTTAAAAAACCTACTGACTCGTTTGAAAAAGCGCAATGATGAATGCATTGTATGTTAACATAAATAAACTCTTAGAAGTTTTTTGAAGATTTTTTTTTAAATTAGCTCTATGCTTGGGGCGCCTGGGTGGCTCAGTTGGTTGGGCGACTGCCTTCGGCTCAGGTCATGATCCTGGAGACCCGGGATCAAGCCCCACATCGGGCTCCCTGCTTGGCGGGAAGCCTTCTTCTCCCTCTCTCACTCCCCCTGCTTGTGTTCCCTCTCTGGCTGTGTTTCTCTCTGCCAAATAAATAAAAAATCTTTAAAAAAATTTTTTTTTAAAAAATAAATAAATTAGCTCTATGCCCAACGTGGGGCTTGACCTTATGACCTTGAGATTAAGAGTTGCATATTCCACCAACTACGCCAGTCAGCATTCCTGAAAACGATTTTGACCTGACAGATCCCCCAAAAAGAATCAGCGCTCTACAGTAAACTGTTTCAGAACATGAAGAGCAGAATAAACAACAAAACATGGAAAATAATTATATTTGCCTTAGTTTATAATATCTAAATCTGATAATAAGCTATAAAATATGTTAAAAATTTGGCAGTATTTACCCAATTTGTTGGGTTTGCTTTCTTGGTTTACTGGTTAATGACTTGCCTGTAACATGAAAGGTTATTCTTTACCTTCTGTGTAATCTCCCTAGATGGCAGCAGTGGGTCCATTTTGCCAGAATAATTTTCTGTGCTTCATGTAGACTTCATTATATTCTTGGTTATTTAATAAACAAAAAACATGTTTCCTCTCACTTATGAAAGAATTAAGGTTCTTTACAATCAAGTTCTCTGTTTATTTTTTAAATACTTCACTTTCATTTGAATTAAATTGGTACCCAAGTATTGCTTCTCAAGTAACATCTGGTAACTGCCTGATTTGTCTTCTAAAATGTGAGGCCTAAATAGAGGGGAAAAATAAAATAAAACTTTCAAGATACCTTTTACACCTAAAACTGTCTTGGAGATATTCCAGAGCAATTCTGCAAAAGCACAGTTGTTTACTCTTTCAATTTATAAAAAGAGAAACAGTAGAAATAATTAGGTGTGTTTGTTGTGCTACTGTAGTAAAACTGGCACTGGAAGAGTTGTCAGAAGAGTTGTTCAGCCTTCCTATGTTAGATCTGTATAGGCAAAAAGTATCATAATACAAACATTTCTAAAATTGTACTCTTTATGGGAAGTCCCTAGAGATTTGTCAATTTGTTGGGATGCATGGGTGGCTCAGTCGGGTAAGCGTCTGTCTTTGGCTCAGGTCATGATCCCAGGGTCCTGGGATGGAGCCCCGCATGGAGCTCCCTGCTCGAAGGGAGCCTGCTTCTCTCTCTCTTCCCTGCTTGTGCTCTCACTGTCTCTCTCTCTCAAATAAATAAAATCTTAAAAATAAAACAAAACAAGGATGTCTAAGAGAAGCAAGCCACTGTTTCTACCCCAACTTTGGAGAAGGGGCTCATAGATTATACCGACAGAGAGATGCAGGAGATAAGTACAGAGAGCTGCAAAGGTCTCCCCAAGAAAGTGACTTTATTTAGAACGGAGTGTGGGGAAGTTCAAATACAAGGGCATTCTTGAAAACAATGGAGATTTTGGCAGTATACATTTGAAAGAAGGCTGGTAGCTTACGAGAGCAACAAGCTAAATCATAGGACCTCTAGTTTACCAAAGAGAACCATGGAAAGAAAAAGTGGAGAGCCTTCCTGCTGTCAGAACATTTCTCAGAGACTGGCCTGAAAAACTACCACTGCACTCAAACACATATTTATATATCATATTCATAGCAGCATTATTCACAATAACCAAGAGATGGGGGGAAAAAGTTTATAAATACAATATGAGGGGCACCTGGGTGGCTCAGTTGGTTGGTCGACTGCCTTCGGCTCGGGTCATGATCCTGGAGACCCGGGATCGAGCCCCACATCGGGCTCCCTGCTAGGCGGGAAGCCTGCTTCTCCCTCTCTCGCGCCCCCTGCTTGTGTTCCCTCTCTGGCTGTGTTTCTCTCTGTCAAATAAATGAATAAAATCTTAAAAAAAAAAAAAGAAAGACTACTTGAAGACAGACAAATAGAGATTATACAATCCAAAGAACAGAGAGGAATGAAGAAAATGAACAGCACCTCAGAAAAATGTGGACACCATTAAACACAACAACATACACATGATGGGGGCATCACAGTACTCTTTTATGATTGTAAAATGTCAGAAAAACATATCTGAATAATATTTGAAGAAATAATGATTAAAATTTCCACTGTAATGAAAAACATTAATTCGGACATCTAAAATAACCAATGAACTCCAAGAGAGATAAACACAAACAGACCCACACCCAGGCACATCACAGAAGAAGTAATGAGGGACAAAGAGCACATCTTGAAGGTAGCAAGAGAAAAATCACTTACACATACAAGGTTATCTCAATAAAGTTAACAGAAACAATGGAGGCAAAAAAAAAAAAAACCTGTTCAAAGTTCAAAGTGCTAAAAGAAAAAACTGTCAACCAAGAGTCTGATATCCAACAAAACTATTCTTCCAGAGTGAAGGTGATAGGGCACCCAGATGGCTCAGTCAATTAAGCATCGCTCAGGTCATGATCTGGAGTCCTGGGATTGAGCCCCTCAAAGGGCTCCATGACCAGCAGAAGGTCTGCTTCTCCCTCTGATCCACCCCCTTCTCATGTTCTCTTTCCCTCTCATTTTCTCTCTCAAATTAAAAAAATGAAAAAATGAAAAAAACAAAAAAACAAAAAAAACCTGAGAGAATTAGTTAGCAGCAGACCAGCCTTACAGGAAAAACTAATGGAAGGGCACCTGGGTGGCTCAGTCTGCCTTTGGCTCAGGTCATGATCTCCAGGTCCTGGGATTGAGCCCAACATTGTCAGGCTCCCTGCTCAGTGGAGCATCTGCTTTTCACTCTCCCTCTGCCCCTCCCCACACATGGTGTTCTCTCTTTTTCTTTCAAATAAATAAAATCTTTAAAAGAAAAAAAAAGAAAAACTAATGGAAGTTCTTCACAATCAAAAGAGTGAGCCCAGATGGTAATTAAAACACACACACACACACACACACACACACAAGAGCGCTAGTAAAGACAACTATATAATTATAAAAGACAGTATAAATAGCATCTCTCTTAAAAAGCAACTGAATAAAACAACATGTACATAATTCTATTTATGGACCTAACATATAGAAATATATTTGACAATAAGAACACAAAGGAGGTGTGGGAACAAAGCTGTACCAGGGTAAGAAAATGACACAAGATGACAACCTAAAACCTAGCAAAAAATAAAGACAAACAGAAATGATAACTGAGTTAATATAACAAACTCCATATACTTGTCAGCTTCTTTAAAAAACAAGAAGTTATATAAAGTAACAATTACAGCAATGTACTGTTGGGTTTGTAACATAGATAGATACTACAGCTACGATGATAATAATAGCACAAAAAAGGGAAAGGGGGCACCTGGGTGGCTCAGTCAGTTAAGCATCTGACTTTTTTCTTCTTTGATAGTTTATCATTCAAGGAATTTGTCCATTTCTTGTAAATTGTCAAATGTATTGGCATGAAATTATTTGTAATATTCCTTTAATAGTTGTAGAATCTGCAGTGATGTTACCTCTCTCATTCTGATATAGTATCAGGAATTGGTAATTCTTGATAACTGGCATCTTCTCCCTTTCTTTTAGAGATTTATCAGTTTTATAGCTCTCAAAGAATCAGGTTTTCATTTCACTGACTTTTTCTATTTTCTATTTCACTGATTTCCACTTTAATCTTTACCATCTCCTTTCTTTATCATCACCTTTCTTTGGCTCTTTTGGATTTCATCTGCTCTTCTTTTCCTAGTTCCTTAAGTTAGAAGCTGAGGTCACTGATTTGAAACCATTCTTTCCCAGTAAAGATGTTTAGTGCTATAAATGTCTATAAGTATTACTTCAGCACAGATTCTAATGTGTTTTCATTCTATTCAGTTCAAAAACACTTTCTAAACTTCTCTTTTGTTTCTTCTTTTATCCATGGGTTATTCAGATGTGTGTTATTCAGTGTCCAAATATTTGGGTGTTCTTCAGTTTTCTATTACTGACTACTAATCTAATTCCACTGTGATCAAAGAACCATATTGTATGCCAGCCACTGTGAAAAGTGTGTAACAGGCTTCTCACCTAATCATCAGGAATAAAAAGTATATCAGGAAAATATCAGGCTGAAAAAGTCTCCCACTGAGAAAAAAAAAAAAAAGAATAGTAACATCATTAGACAACAGGTCAGTTAAAAAATAACTGGGAAGTGGGGCGCCTGGGTGGCTCAGTTGGTTAAGCGACTACCTTCGGCTCAGGTCATGATCCCAGAGACCCGGGTTCAAGTCCCATATCGGGCTTCCTGCTTGGCAGGAGGCCTGCTTCTCCCTCTCTCACTCCCCTTGCTTGTGTTCCCTCTCTAGCTGTGTTTCTCTCTGTCAAATAAATAAAAAAAAATAAAAAATAAAAAATAAATCTTAAAAAAATAACTGGGAAGTAACAAAAATTAATCTTAATACTTAAAATATTTACTGAACTGATGTCCAGGACTTGCTTCAATATAATGCAGGGTGAGGGAGACTGGACAGGGGAGCAGATCCAATGGTACTGGCTGGGGGGTTGAACTGAAGCAAGATGATGGCTTCATGATGGTTCACTGCACTATCCTACTTTTTACTTTCCAATAAAAGGGTTTTAAAAATTCTAATATTAGCACTTAGTTAAACCTAGGAAAAAACAGTAATAGCTTAAACACTATAAAGAGAAAGGCCTGCTAGCAGTGCCTTCTATGTGTAGAGAGTCAGCTTGCAAATGAGATGACAAGTGTATATATAGGATAAGTTTGAGTCACTGGAGTTGGCCAAAGAAAACAGTGTGGGTTTAAACAAAATGAGGAGGTGACATAATTGCTCAGCAAAAGAGAACAGAATAACTCTGTGAATACATATATTCTATTTGTGTCACAAAAGTCTCTCAATGTATTTTGAAACTTTCTTCTAAGTTAATTTCATTTCTTTTCAAAGATAGTGCTAGCATCTTCCCCAAGAGGAAGTATCTCCTTCATAATCTATACTAATTTCAAATTTTGGCTGTTCTTTTTTTTTTTTTAAAGATTATATTTATTTATTTGACAGAGAGAAACACAGCTAGAGAGGGAACACAAGCAGAGGGACTGATAGAAGGAGAAGCAGGCTTCCCGCCGAGCAGGAAGCCTGATGTGGAGCTCGATCCTGGGTCGCCAGGATCATAACCTGAGCCGAAAGCAGCCGCTCAACCAACTGAGCCACCCAGGTGCCCCTGTTCTTTTTTTTTTTTTTTTTAAGATTTTATTTATTTATTTGGCAGAGAGAGATCACAAATAGGCAGAGAGGCAGGCAGAGACAGCAGAGGAAACAGGCACCCCGCTGAGCAGAGAGCCCCATGTGGGCCTCGATCCCAGGACCCTGAGATCATGACCTGAGCCAAAGGCAGAGGCTTTAACCCACTGGGCCGCCCAGGTGCCCAAAAATTGGCTGTTCTGATAACTATAACACATACTGTACTCCTTTAAATTCCACCATGCAGTCAGGAAAACAAAGCTTCCTTTTAATCTATGATTTCTACTTTCATTACCAAATGACCAGAGTTTTATGAAAAGAAATCATCATGCTGGAAAATTAAGGAAATGCACTAATTATGCCTATCCTATCACAGCAAGAACTTCATGTGACCAAAAAAAAAAAAAAAAAATCTTATCAGGTGCCTACCACATGCTTGGGGTTAGGGATACAGTAGTGAACAAATAGGCAAGGTCTGTAATATACCCACCATCTAAACAGCCACCCCCTACCCAAGTACAGGAATAAGAAAACTTAGGTTCAGAAAACTTAAAATGATTTTGTCCATGACAGCACATTTCGTCAGCGGTAGGACCTGGGCAAAACACTCTAGACTCTCAGGGAAAGGTGGATTTACATTATAATTTGAAATAGCTTCACTTGATATTACATCCACAGGTCCACAAAACATACAGAACTTCATTTCTAAGAAGTATACCCCGAAGAAAAATAATAATGTTAAAGCACAATAACTCTTTAACTTCCATAGGTGAATATGTGAATAACAAGTTCACTATCATCATTACATTTAAAAGGCACTTCTTTTTTAAAAAAAGGTTATTTATTTGTAAATAATCTTTACACCCAGCGGAGGGCTGGAACTCATGTCACCGAGATAGAGAATTGCATGCTCTTCCCACTGAGCCAGTCAGGCGCCCCTAAAAGGCACTTATTCTTTTTTAAGATTTTTTAATTTATTCATTTGAGAGAGAGACAGAGAGCACAAGCAGAGTAAAAAGCAGAGGAAGAGGGAGAAGCAGATTCCTCGCTGAGCCAAGAGCCCGATATGGGGCTCGATCCCAGGACCTGGATATCACTACCTGAGCCAAAGGCAGACGTCCAACCATATGAACCACTCAGGCGTCCCAAAAGGCACTTATTCTCGATGAGAATGCCTAACCTAATCTAATGGATCACAACAGTGTCCGGTTAATATTCTATTATCAGGGCAACAGGTATTCAGTCTGGAATATTCATTACCTAGTACTATTTTTAAAGGGTGGAGGTCTTTTTAAAAATAAATGGGAAAGTTAATGCAAAATTAATGAAACGTTCGTAAATAAGTAAAAGCTTCCCAGACTCCAGAAACCGCGCCGGGCGAGCGCTCGATCACACTAGGGCGCTCTTGAGCATTGGCTCCTGCGCGCCGGCCCACGCTCCCTCTTCGCAGCGCTGGGGGATAATGGGGCCGGCGACTCCCGCTCAATCTCAATTCTCCCACGCCCTCTGCAGCCCCGCACGCCAGGGTTTGCACCTGCGGACGCCTCGGCATCTGTCAACGCCGGCTGCTGGCAGTTAACCTTCGCCCAGCACAGCCGCACTCAGCCCCGCCTGGAGCCCGGGAGGCCCAAGGCGCGTCCCCGGGTCCCCAGGCCGCCAGGGACCGGGTGGCGCCACGGATCCCCGGGTCAGAGGCGCCGCGGCGGCCACACCCACCGGCTGCGCGGTGACAGCTCCCGGGGCTGAGGTGGGCGTTGGCGACAGGTGCTGGAGCGCGTTCTTCCCCTCCCCGCCCGGGGCGGCCCAGGTCTCGGCCCAAAGCCCCGGAGCGCCCCCGCCCGCCTCTGCGCGCACCACCTGTCGGTACGCCCGGCGCGCGGCCGGTGGCGGACGCCCCGCTCGGCTCCTAAGGAGCGGCCAGCGGCGGCAGCCCGAGGTCCCAGATGGATGAGAGCTTTACCGGAGGGTGGGCCCCACGCAGGCCGTGTCGGTGCTCTCAATCTCCTGCAGGATCCGTTCATGTTCTGGGACGGTCCCCAGACTATCTCCATTCTCCGCCATCTTGGCTGGAAGCTGAGGAGCCGGCGAGGCGAGGCGCGGCGCCGCGCGGACAGCGGGGGCGAGCGGCCTGAGGAGCGGAGCGCGCGTAAGGGGGCGGGGATGGGGCGTGGCGAGCGCGGGGGCGCGCGAAGGGTGCAGGAGGCAGCTGGCCGACACGCGACCAGACCCAGGTCTCCCTTCTAGCACCTGTCAGAGCGCAGGGTGCTGCCCGCTAAGGCGAGGCGTGAAGACGCTTCGCCTTCCGCTCTCCCCCTCCCCTTGGCCCTACTTACTATCTAGTGACTGGCCTGGCTTTGCCGTATATTCTTGAATTGTGTGTGCCAGACTCTCTTGTTAACGCGCTCGAGATACCTCAGAAATGAAGCAGGTCAGTCACCTTCGATCTGCAGTAAAAAGCTGCGGGAACATTTAACAAGAAGGCCTGATGTACAGTGGGAGGTGGAGAGAGTCAGAGAAAGAAAATGTACACTCCAGAAAATCAAAATTCTGCGTGGGAGTAATTTTTATTTTAGGAATGTACCAAGAAGATCCCAGCTGACAACCATGACTACGGCTCGGGATGACTTCATGTCTCTGCCTGCAGGAAGTTCACAGTGCCCAGGCACCTTGGAAATAAGTCGTAAGCACCAGGAAAATTAAATGACGAAAAACTATGGCAACAATACATGAAAGGTCCAGAGCAACGTGTGATTTCATGCTTTAGTTCCTGAAATCCTTGAACCTAAGTGCCTTCCAGCGGCTGTAGCTGGGATGAGGAGGGGTGGAAGCTCTTGAGAGAGGCAGGCGTCAGAGAAATTTGAAAGAAATTTGGCATCGGCAAAGTACTCGTGTAAAAGAGTCCTGTTTAATGACTTGTTGTGGGACACGAAGTAAACCAGTTTGTCATGACCAAAGCAGTAACTGAGGAAGATAATCAGGGAGTGTAACTAATCCTAGGGACAGCTGTTTTCTGGTTCCCATTAACCCAAGGTTCTGAACTCCCCTTCCATTGGCCCAAGCTCTTTACTATCCAGCCGTGTAACTCACTTCCTTCAGTGAGCTTTTACTAGCAGCTTACCTCCATCCTCCTCCCCACAAAAATTCCTAGGAGGTGGTTTTGCATGAGCTCTAAGACAGGTATCCTCAATTTAATTCCCTGCTCCTTCACTTCAGAGCTGAGTGACACTGAGCAAGAATCTAGTATCTATTTCAGTTTCCCCATCTGTAAATGACCACAATTGTAGTGTCTACCTCATATCCCTATCTCATATTATATTATATTAGTTATGTATTGTTGCTATAACAGATTACCACAAACTTAATACCTTAAAACACTCAAATTTATTATCTTACAGTTCTGTAGGTTAGAAATCCAACAAGGGTCTCACTGGGCTAAAATCAAGGTGTCAGCATGACTGTGTTCCTTTCCAGAGAATTCATTTCCTTACTTTTCCAGCTTATAGAGGCTACCCAGATTTCATGGCTCATGGCCCCCTTCCACAGTCTTTAAAGTCATCAACATTGCATCTCTCTGACCAGTCTTCTGTAGTCACATCTCACTCTGACTCTGACCTAGGCCACCAAAGATTCTCTGCTTTTAATGACCCCTGTGATTAGTTTGAACCCAAGCATATAATCCTGAATAATTTTCCATCTTAAAGTCTTAAGGTTAATCATGTCTCAACAACGCTTCTGTGATGTAGGACATATTTACAGGTTTAGGATTAAGACAAGGACCTCCTTGGGGAGCCATTATTCTGCCTGCCACATATAATAAACATTACTAACATACATAAATGCCCTCCTTTCCATTAATCTAAAGTTTCTGTCCTCCCTGGAAAATTCAACTCAAATATATCGCCTTCAGAAAAATTGCCGTATCTAATCACAACCTTCTCTGCTAACTCTAGATTCAATTTAGCACATTTGTCCACTCCACTACCAACTGTTTTAATAGTGTGTAGTTGTTTTGATTAGTTCCTTTTTATATGTCTTTGAGTTTTTTTGTGTTTGTACATTTGGCCCCCAGGGAATCAAAATACAACTGACCTTGGTACATATTGGTTTGGAAGATTAAGGAAATTCTGCTACATTCAACTTCCCATTCCACCAAGAAACCCCATCACAGGCCTGTCTCAATGGTACAGAAGAATCCAGATATTCTCTGGGAAATCCCACTTTCTCAAGCTGCAAGAATATGCAAAAACAACAAAATCTCTTCCCGAGGCCTCCAGCACTGTCATTACAGCACTACATTAAAGATTTTAAGGTCAAAGTTGACTTTTTTTTTTTAATTTTGCAATTTCCTGTAATTCCCCATGGAGCTCTGCTTGTGGCTGAGAGAATGCTGGAGGGGTTTTGAAATCAGACAATGCTGAAGCTCGGAAGCCATTGGAACGAATTTAGGATGAGTTAGAAAGGAACAAGCCAAACAAATCTGAGCATAAGGTAGTTGGATTAATCTGTGATTGGTAACAATTTGGAATTAGAACAATTATCAAATTGTAAAAAGTTAGTTTTTTCAAATTTGCTCTATACATACTGACATCAAATGTAACATGTTATAGGGTTGTATTATGTTGCCTCAACAGAAATCTGTAGTAATAACAATGTGTACTTCAAATTCCATGATGCCCATTCTTATCGAGGGCTTCAATGCAAGAAACAATATTTATAGACTTTTGTTTTTATATGATTGAATTTTATCCTTGAATCAAGCCAAATCCCAGTACCTGGACCCCATTGTTTGGGCCCTTCATGCGCTGGTTTCTACTGAGTTGTAAAGAACTGAATTTTTTTCTTAGCTGACTGAACCTACAATGATCGAGGCACCTGGTGTTAGCACATCTGAATTGCAGGTTCAGCTCTTGAGAGAATAAAATAAATCTTTTGAAAATCGAGTCTGAAACCAAAACATATGAGATGAAGACAAATTTTATGTTGTCTTTTAAAGAGAAGAGGAAGCCAGTTCTCTCTGTAGGAAATGGCAGACCACCTTAGCTCAGTCGATGCACATGGTCAGGATTCATTATTCTGACAAGTAAAGCAAGGTGAAGAGAGCAGGGCAAGTGGTACAGACCAACTTCTTATTTGGCGACAGCTTCCTGATGGAACATTTCTTTCCTAAGGATCCATTATCCAAGAACTCCCCCTCTTCTCTTCACCAACCGTCACATGATCTACCCAAACCCAGCCACTATTCTGAGAAGCCAGCCCAGCTTTGGCACTCCTCACTCCAGGCCTATGTTTCAACACCTGCCCATAGAGATTACTTCAACATAAGCAGCAGTATCTTCCCCTCAAGTCAAGACAGAAGGAAGTTGATATACCACTTCTCCTTCTGAAACAGCTTTTGTTGGTTTCCTTGTGACTGCTGACAGTTCCAATAGCACCTGAAGTTTTTTGCTAAGAATTTAAAGTTAAATGTTCTAAATAATTATATAAATTTTAACTTCAGACATAGGTAAAACAAATAAATATGCAAAAAAGCCTATTCTAATTCTATTCTAAGTAATACATTTCTAAAATATAAAGAATTTCAACCATAGACCAAAATAAAAACCACAAAAGCTATATATTGAACATACTTGTGGGGCGCCTGGGTGGCACAGTTGGTTAAGCGACTGCCTTCAGCTCAGGTCATGATCCTGGAGACCCGGGATCGAGGCCCACATCGGGCTCCCTGCTCTGCAGAGGGCCTGCTTCTCCCTCTCTCACTCCCCCTGCTTGTGTTCCCTCTCTGGCTGTATTTCTCTCTGTCAAATAAATAAATAAAATCTTTTTAAAAAAATGACATACTTGTTATGCCCTTTGTATCATCTAATTTAATCTTTACTAACTTAATCAGTAATTTAACTGGGAATGTAATTAGTATTAATTTTACTGAAATCTAATTTAAATCTATGGGGGCATTTTCACTATCTCCAGTTTAATATGAGCAAACAGACTTACAGAAATTAAGTCATTTGCCAGGCAGCCTGGGTGGACTCAGTCAGTTAACCATCTGCCTTTGGCTCAGGTCATGATCCCAGGGTCCTGGGATGGAGTCTAAAGTCAGGCTCCCTGCTCAGTGGGGAGTCTGCTTTTGCCTCTGCCTCTCACCCCACTCCCTGCTCCTGCACATGTTCTCTCTCTCTCTCTCAAAAATAAATACTCTTTTAAAAAGAAAAAGAAATTAAGTCACTTGTCCAAGCCCACATAGTTAGTGAGTTAAAGAAGACGGAGCCATTAACCAGTTCCTGTTTCTCCCATTAATAAAAAAGTCAGCCAAGAAGCACGTTCCAATGTTGTTTTATCTGTGGGAAAGATGATTTAACCAGTATGGTCTAAGGTTGGAGGGTTGTGGGGCTCATAGGCAGATGCATACTGGATTATTTTGTGGTCAGTAGATTTTGACTTTCAGAGTTCCACTCAAAATCTTACTTCAGGACTCCTAAGAGGAGAAAGCTAAAAAAGAAAGACTGGGAGGACAGGAGATGCATTCTGTGTCCAGTAGGAAGCTAACCATCAAAGTAAGGATTTAACCTGTAAATACACTCTTCATCATTAATGACTTCTACTTTGAGCCACTTGTCTGCGGACTCATAACCAATCTTAGCAAAGCTCCTCCCCTCAGAAAGAGGCAGTAGAAGGCAGCTGCACTGGTCTGGTATTTAACTGCTTGGGTTCAAATTCCAACTCATCTTTTACTAGATGTTGGACCTCCAGAGAGCTAGTTAACTTGTCTAAACCTCTGTTTCTTCCAGTGTGAATTAGAGACAATAACAGCTCCTAGCTCACCAAGTTGTATGGGGATTAAAGGACATAATATTTGCATAATGTCTAACCCAGAGCTCAATCAACATTAGCATTAGAGACCAGGACTATCACACATGTATTTTGAAACCAGGAAGCCCAGAATTCAGCTTCCTCTTTGATAAAATACAAATACAAAGCAGACACAAAAATGTTCCTTATTCTAATCATTAACCAAGTATCCTCATTTTAGATCAGGATTTTCTGAACCTGCACTTTCTTTTTTTTTAATGCTTAATAGGTGGAAACTGCCTGAAATTTGCTTTTTGTTGTATTGGAGGAAATGGGACCATGTCCTTGGGTTAGACTCTTGGTTCTACATCCACTTAAGCAATCCCTCCGGATCTCCGAGAAGTCAAGTGCCTCTTTGTTGTCTTTGGAAGCAGTGCTCCTCCTCTGAGGCACATATTGTGGTGGTAAACAGATCGCTGAGTCTCTCTCCACTTCCTGGCACAGGGACAATGTCTGTTTTGTTGGCTGTCCAGCCCAGTTAATAGTTGTTAAGTGAATGATCCACATGCAGATACTTTTGATGTTAAGCCTGATGGGTTGAAACCATGTTTCATAAGGTAGGGTATATCTCTACAGAACGGCTTCTGTCCCCATTCCCAGGAACCCTAGAGCTGACTTCCTGATTGTCATCTTCTCAAGACTTGGCAAACATCATTCAGGTGTTTCCTAAGGAGTTTAAAAGCTCTACTTATATGACTGTAGAACTGTATTAAAATGTAAATGAGAGGCAGTCTTTATACATTGGCTTTAGTAACTAACCCTTCTTAGTGCCTTTCAGCCATTCACTGGGGCCCGTCTTGATGGGGACAGTCCTTTACCTTCTGCCTTGTTGGTGCAGTGACCTCAAGTGGCCACACTCTGTAAGTGCAAGAGGAAATGAACCAAGCGCAGCCAGGCCTCAGAGGATTCCTGCTGCAAAAAAACCATGTCCAAGAGTCTGTTATTCCATAAAGATCTGGACCACGTGGTGGAGAACAATAGAAGGAAATTTGAAATTGGAGCCAAATAAGATCAGTTTTTCTGAAATATGGGCCAGTCCTCAGAGAAGTTCAAAAGTAATTAGCCCCAGGTTCCGTTCATTCAACAACCATTTTTACTGAATGCTTGCTCTGTGCCAGGCTGTGTGCTAAGCTCTTAGACAGAGCTGGTTCATCATATGCGACCTATGTAGTTGCTCGTTACTTAATGCTCTGTCATCTTGTAATTCTTAATAATTTCCAAACAAAGGGGCCCACATTTCCATTTTGCACAGGGTCTGGCAAATTATGTCACTAATCCTACTCTCAGAACAATGTCCTGAAAACTCCATGGCTCACCCATCTCAAAACTAAACATTTCCAAGTCCATTGGGCAATTATTCTGAGTTCCATTCTAGCTTTTCTTTCCTCTTCTCTCCTACCCCCAGCTTCTAACATCAAATGTTTTTTTTCTTCTTTCTTCTTCTCATTGTTGGCTTTTCTGTTCATTCTGTTCAGTGCACTCTCTATTCCTCACTCCTATCCCACTTAGCTTCCCTTTATTGATGTTAAGCCTGATGGGTTGAAACCATGTTTCATAAGGTAGGGTATATCTCTACAGAACTCCTATCCCACTTAGCTTCCCTTTCTCCCTCTCCTCTCACTTGTCCTATTTTTCTTCTCTTAGCAAAATGGATTTAAAAATGTAACTAATGTAATATAATGAAATAATACTAATAACAATAGCTGACATTTGTGTCGTGGCCACTCTCTGCAAAACACCATCCTTGGGACCTCCCTCATCCTGTTTTGTTCTTCATCATAGCACTTAATAGAACTTGTTTTAAAAACATAAAACCATTTATTGAGCACTATTTATCAGTGTTTACAATAAACAATATGCAGCTGGATAACACTGTGACTACCAAGTTATTGTTTTCCCTGGTTTCTGCTGAACCAGTAACTCAAATAGTGAGAAGATTGAGCCTACATGTAAGGAATGAGTTGGGATAAAGAAAAAACAAGCAGGTCAAGCATTTTAGATTACAGAAGTTTGTTCACACATTTATTCCTGCAGGTCATAATCTGCCAACATCTCTAACCACTTGATTATGATTTGGTTTCCATGAACAAAGTCTTAGACATTCCATGAATCATGGCCTTTTAGTCAATACAGCACAGGGATTCAGCTTCTTGAAAAGGAATGGTTCTGAGCACCTGGGTGGCTCAGTCAATTAAGCATCCAACTTTTGATTTTGGCTCAGGTCATGATTTCAGGGTCATGGACTGAAACCCATGCTGGGCTCTGCATTCAACAGGGAGTCTGCTTCTCCCGCTGCCCCTCTCCCTGATCATGCTCTCTCTGTTTCTCTCTCTCAAATAAATTTAAAAAAAAAGGAATGGTTCACTAGAAGAAACCTTTAAATGTCCATTTTACTAGGTTTTGTTACTTAACTAAAACACATCAGGAGTTGTCTAGTTTTCTCATTTGGGTGGGGAGGGTTTTGGCCCTGATAATATTTTCCTTTCAGGGATCTTGTAAATGAACTTGCATTTATATTACTGTAGATATGGATATGGATTCTGATATGGCTGCTTTTAAATTCTCCAATTTAAATTACTTACATTATATTTAAATTGTCCAATTAGGGACGCCTAGGTGGCTCAGTCAGTTAAGCATCTGCCTTCTGCTCAGGTCATGATCTCAGGGTCCTGGGATTGAGTCCCACATCAGCCTCCTTGCTCAGCGAGGAGCCTGCCTCTGACTTTTCCCCCTGCTTGTGCTCTCTTTCCCTCTCTCTTTCTGACAAACAAATAAAATATTTTAAAAATTGTCCTATTAATTATAAAATTTGAAAGGTTAAGGCCTCAGGAAAATTTAAATTTAACTTTAAACGATTTATTTCTTAGGTTGTGGAAATTTATGACATCCCAAAAACACAGGCTTGTCTGTGGTTATAAAATCCTGGGAGTTTTTTTGGTGAATGTTGAAAAAGAAAAGAAAAGAAAACCATTTACATATGTATTTTAAGTACACACACACACACACACACACACACACACACACAAAACAAAAAAACCCAGAATGGTTTTCAAGCATGTTGGATTTAGACCAAATTCTGACTGAGTAACAACTATGAAGATTTCCCCCAACATTTAAATTGTATTTGGAATATATATCCCAGATGTAAATTAGACATAATAATAATAATATCTAATATTTACTGAGCATTTACATTGTGCTAGGTAGACCCTATCTATTAACCATTTGAGATGGGTTGTATTATAATCTCTATTTTAGGGGCACCTGGGTGGCTCACTCAGTTAAGTGTCTGCCTTCAGCTCAGGTCCCAATCTCAGTGCCCAGGTATCACAGCCCCCACTCAGGCTCTGGGCTCGGCACAGGAGTCTGCTTCTCCCTTTCCCTCTCCCTCTGACCCTCCCCCTTCTTTTGCTCATGCATACTCTCTCAAATAAATGGTAAAATATTTTTTAAAAAGTTCTTAATCCCTACTTTATAGTTTCAGAAACTAAAGCCAAAATCAAATAACTACTAAAACCTGAACTTTGGATGTTAATCAATTTAATGGGGTAAGATTTAATAGAAAGCTTACATTTCTGAAGGTATATACAGCAAGAGCATTGTACAATGTCTACAGGTGTTAACTAGTTATATTTTTAAGCATGTCATCCCAAGATTTTATTGTATACACAGTTTATTAGTTGGATTTTTTTTAATGTTTTCTGTCCTTTCCTAAAAGCATGTTATCTTCATTCCTAAAAACATTAAAGTCAAAGAAATAACAATATCCTGTTTGCTCTTAAACTGGTAAAACTTCATGGTCAGCTTTTGGAAAAGAGCCCAAGAGAGTCTGTGAATACAAGTGTAAAACAATTATGTTATCATAAAACAATTACAAAAATTTCTTCTGGTACGTCATCTTGTACAATTCCCTTTTCCTCCTATTTTTTCCCAGCCCTCTGTAAGGCCTTCTTTGGACATGTCTCCTTTCTCTACTTCCCACTAACTTTGCAGCGCCCTCAACCTGCGCTTATCTTCTCTCGGGGTCAGCTACAGCAATAAGACAAGCCGTGACTTGTGAACCCAAATGGCTTCAGACACGTTGTGACCTTAGGACCTGTTCTAAGAGGCTAATGACACACCTGCAGGACCCCAAGAGACATAATGGACCCAGACAACATCCAGATTGCAGTCAGGACCCCCGGGGTAAGACAGGTCCAATGGGCAAGGCCTAGCAGTAGGAAGTTCTAGCATGAACATGGTGAGCGTGATGAACCCTGCTATTGCTCTATCAGAGTCCACGGCTGCCATCACTAATTTATCAGAATCACCCCAACGTGACATTCAGGCAACCACTACTAATGCATTGGAACTGATTTGCTGCTTGCAACCTAGTGCCCATCCTTGTTAAAGGAAGGTGGTGATAAGGCTGATTAAGGCCAGTGCTAGTACTTTCCTTTAGTGTGGCTCCAAATAGCCCTTACGCCTACCAGGGGTAAGCATGCCCCCAGATGCAGGAGCTACATGGAGCTGGACATATCTAAGCCAAATGGAGAGACTGGAGAGAAAGTCAGAAAATAGAAAAAGAATGAGAAAATCCCATGGAAATTAGCATATGGTGGTAACATGATGAAAACAGTTATGCCCGGGGGCAAAGAGTTAGGGTAGCAAAACTAATTCCAGGGGCCACCTGCTGGTTTCAGCCTCCTAGCATTCTGAACACCCAAAGCAAAGCCATGCTAGGACAACAGAGGCACCAGCAGACCTTTCTCGACATTTCTCCCTTATCTCTTAAACTCACACACCATCTGCATGGCTAATATGAAATTCTGCTTTTCTACGCTGGAATTTTATTCCCAGCTCCACTGTTAGAACTGCCTGCGATGTCTTTAATGGATATTTCATTGGCAACACAAATCATGGAAAAATATAGTACACCTCAGCTCTTCCCTAAAGCTCTCTCTCCTTTTTTTTTTTTTAAAGAGTTTATCTATTTGACAGAGAGAAACACAGCCAGAGAGGGAACACAAGCAAGGGGAGTAAGAGAAGGAGAAGCAGGCTTCCTGCTGAGCAGGGAGCCCGATGCAGGGCTCCATCCCGGGTCTCCGGGATCATGACCCGAGCCAAAGGCAGTCGCTTAACCAACTGAGCCACCCAGGTGCCCCCCAAACTCTCTCTCCTTTAAACTTAATACTACTGGCAGCGGTCCCGTTTCACACAAAGAATGAAAACAAACACAGGACCTCAGAATCATCCAACTCTTGTCTACTTTTCTGCAAAAAAAAAAAAGAGAAAAAAAGTGGGAGGGGATCAAAGGAGGAGACCCAAGGTCCCACTGGGGGCGTTGGACAGGAGACAGGCTGGATTATCTGGCAGAGCTTGCTCTGGGAGCAGCCAAGAGTGAAGTCAGGAAGAGTGGAGAATGCAGACGGGCAGGGTGAAAGTCACTGTGGACCATTGATAGTACCCAGCGGCATGACTCCTGGTCTCAGCAACCCCCCACAACACTTCAGAGAGAGGAGACCCATTCCCCCACATGGTGCGTGGGGGTGAGCACTAGGAAGCTTGCACCCTGTGAAAGAAGAGCTGCTGAGTCACCCTTAAATGACCTAAGCAGAAACCACCTCTGAGTCCTGAGTCACTGAGCTCTGGGGAGATCACCTCATTAGAGAAGAAAACCTCACCTGTGACCTTGAGCAGGGCACCTCAGACATCCTACCTGGGAAACAGAAGGTGGGCAGAGGAAGGAAGCTACCAGAACTGAAGATTTTTTTTTTTTTAAGATTTTATTTATTTGATAGAGAGAAGCACAGCCAGAGAGGGAACACAAGCAGGGGGAGTGAGAGAGGGAGAAGCAGGCTTCCCGACGAGCAGGGAGCCTGATGTGGGGCTGGATCCCGGGTCTCCGGGATCATGACCTGAGCCGAAGGCAGTCGCTTAACCAACTGAGCCACCCAGGCACCCCCAGAACTGAAGATTTTATGACAGGAAACGTTTGTTGAAGCAATGCCTTTCTTCTGTGACAAGGAAAAGTGAAGAGAACTTCCCCAATTCCCAGGTGCAGGGCTTTCCCTGAGAATGCGTCTCACCTGAATTGCCAGCCCTGTCCTCTCAATGTCCTGATGATGCCCTCAGTGTCCATTCCAGGGCCTCCCCACAGGGCCTGTGCAGCCCCTCTGGCCAATCGGCATCTCCACCATGTTGGCCTTTGCAGCTTGTAGCTGTTCAAATACTTCCTCCACCTCCTCTTCTTCCCTCAAAGGATGATTTTCTCTCAACTGTCTCCTTTCTTTTGCTTCACAAGGTCCCCATTACTTCAGAAGCTCATACAAATCAGTCAACAAATATTTATCTAGCTACGCTGTTGGTAGAATCTTCTGCGGAGGATACAAAGATAAAAGGAAGATACATTCCTGCCCTAAGGAATCTTTCCACTTCTGAAATGGTTATAAAATAACAGCACACACACTTTAAGTCAAAATAAATGCCCTGGATTCTTTGGGGGCTTCAAAGGACGGATATTCACATGCGACTGGGGGATCATGAGAGGCTTCATAGAAGAAAGAGCATTTGAAATGCCCTGCAAGGCAGGCTGCAGGGCTAAAAGTGAGAAGGAGGAGGAGTAGTAGTAGTAATGATGATGATAATAATAAAAACAACCATGGAGACAGGAGGAAGAAAATCTCAGGACACATTATCAAATAGTAAACAATCTAGTTCAACCAAAACAGAAGTCCCGTCTTGATTTTTCCACCCTTCATATTTGACCACATGAGCTGATGTGTTCTATAAGAACAGTGGAAAAGAATCATTGACACTGGAACATCAATGACATGCACACACATGAGCAAAAAAGCATCAAATGCCAGTCTAAGAAGTCTTTATCTAATCAATGATTAAAGCCAAAGTTTAGGAAAACAATTTTGGTTAATATTGTCCCAGATAAAGTTTTATTAAGAGCTCTGTGTCTGGGCGCCTGGGTGGCTCAGTGGGTTAAAGCCTCTGCCTTGGGCTCAGGTCATGATCTCAGGGTCCTGGGATCGAGGGCGGTGTCAGGTTCTCTGCTCAGCAGGGAGCCTGCTTCCTCCTCTCTCTCTGCCTGCCTCTCTGCCTACTTGTGATCTCTCTCTGTGTGTGAAATAAATAAATAAAATATTTTTTTTAGAAAAAGATCTCTGTGTCTCCCCGCCAAATCCACTGGGGTGTTTCAGCAGGAGGCTCTTGGAAGAACGCTCTGACCCTTGTTCCATGACTCAGACATGAAGCTAACAGCGGTACTGCAGGTCCACTCAGGTGGCGAAAGGGCAACACCCGAAGAGAATATCGGTGTCGTCTCCTCTCTTGAGGGTGACCCCGGGAGAGTGCTGTGAGGGCCAGATCTACACTGACTTCTTAGGAAGACCAGGTACAAGATGGGGAATTTCTGCCATAAAAATGGAGGGTAAGAAAGCTCTAAGATCCAAAGCAGGAAGTCAGGTCCAATACCAAGGAAGACTAGCCAGGAAGATAGGTCCATGGATGGATGACGTGCATAGGTGTTAACCACAGTTGTGAGACCAGCAAAGAGGTGGGAAGGGTCAGGGGTTGAAGGCCAAGAGCTTTGAAGCAGCAACAGCAGCAGAGGCCACAGTACCTAACACATGTCTAGGGTCTCCTCACCCTTTTGTTCTCCTTGGACTTCTGATCTAGCCACCAGGCAAATGCACATGTTCTAGAAGGTGCTGGTACAGTATAAAGTTTGTTCCACATGGAAAAAATTATTGAGTTTTCCATTAGTAAAAAAACCCTGGTTCCTTCTACTTATTAAATAGGATAGAAATGACCTTCCCTTCTTCATGGGATGTTCATGAATGCTTGGATAAAATGAAAGTGTAAGGAAAAACTGTAATGGATTTGTAATTATTTTACAACTGCACCTATGTATTTATAATCCAAGAATAAACCAGTAAGTATCCATGCCTTCCCATGCTCCCAACACGACCCTAGGTCCTTTGAAGAGATTCGAAATATATTTAATGCAAAATCAAATTTAAATATTTGGGAGAAATTTACTCAGATTTAAACTGTAGTGTATTTCAAAGCAACTTGGCCCTGGGCCCTTTCTGAGGATGAAGAGACAACATCCCCTCCAAAAAATTCCTTTTATTTAATCAACAAATATTAGTCAACAAATGTTTATTGACTGTTGCTATCAAATTCAGCGACTGCCATTCCCACACTGATAGGTGTCAGTTACAGACAGGCAGTCAGAAAGAATTAACTTCCTAAAGCTGCCCTTTTAACACAGAGATACATGGTCTTTCATTTTCATCCTGTTCTTAAAAATGTGCAAATTAACCCCCATATTACCAAAGACATGATTTTTAAATGTTATGTGGAAATTTAAAAAAACACACCTGTGAGGTCACCATATACCCAAGTAGCAATAATGCAAATAAACACTTTACTATTTTTTCCTAAAACTCACATCTACACAAAGAGAAATTGGTTTCACTGATATGTCTCATTGTCCTCAATGTTTTTCACTAAGCATTATGTTAGAGAAAACCATTGAAATCTTATATAAATGAGGTGGGATATCTATTTGGAGATGGCAAGATGTCCTTTCTGATCTCTTGAAAGTCATTTCTATTTTTTAAACCTTATGGTGATGAATCAGGAAACAAATATGCAAAAAAAGAGTCGATTGTTTATTGTATTTTTTCTAAAGATAAGAACAGAGGTAGAGATTAGGTATATACAGAATTGTAGTTATTTTTTTAAATATTGTTTATTCTATTATAGAGAGAAGCATAAAAAGACATGAATAAGCCTGCCTTATCACCAGTAAAAGAGAAACAAATATAAAGGAGCCCTACCTTAAAGTCGCTTCAATGGGCAGCTCGAAAGACTGAATCTCAGCCAGGACATTCTCATAATTTTGATCTGGGTCTTCTTCCAACATTGCTTCACATGCCCCTGATTTTCCAGCTGCAGACATCAGATTTTGAGTGCAAAACAGTTGTAATTGATTTTAAAAATGTGGTTTTTGTTAGAATTATTATAAGCGTTCCGTGTTCACCCAGAGTAGCTGCAAAAACTGAGCTCACAGGCTGACTTCATGCTATCAAAATCTTTGCTTCCAAGAATGTAGCGCAGCTGTTGCTCTCTTGTCGCTACTTATAACATTTTATTTATTATTGACCTTGACACAGTTCAGAAAGTTTCTGCCTAATGTCTGCTATGTTTACTTATTTGTTTCTCAGAGATAGTGACACTGCAAACTTTGGTAGGAATTAGAACTGTTACACTATACAAAATTATTAAATACAACTGACTCCTCAGGGCACATATTTTAATAGTGCTTATGCTAAATATATCATACAAGCCATGCTCCTAGTTATTCCTCCAACTATACCCTTGCCCACAAAACCCCAGCAGGTAGCTTGTCCAGGAAAAATGTGATACCTTGTAGGAAATGATTTTGAGGCTACTGAGCTAGTTCCTTGGCTCCCCACCTCCTTCACTTCTCCACTCTAGTCATTGCTGTGTGTAGGTCCCTTACAGAGCCAGTCCTTCTCTGTCCCCTGCTCAAATACAAATGCTCCTGAAAGCAGTTAGTTACTTTTAATCCTTGTTAGTCACTGGGCCTCACTGTGCATGAGTTTGCCAGATCCTTCTTTCAGAAGAGGTTTTGATGGGGACGGAGAAAACATGAAGATGCTAGGAGGTTAAGGGGGGAGGCTGCCTTCTTCCTGAGAGGAAGAAAGAGTGCAGGAAATAAAGCCCCAAAGTAGCAAGGGAAAATGTGGCCTGCAGCCAGCCCCAAGGCCTAAAAAAATTAAATGGGCGCATGATTCTCATTACCATTTGGATTAGATCTCCCTCAAGTCCAAATTTAACTTCATGCTTTCTTGCCCACTATAGAAAGCTGGTATTTAAAGGGATGGCTAGTGACATTCTTCCATATGAATCTGTTGCGTGTTTTGTTTTGTTTTTTCATTTTTATCAGATTTTTAACTTTACTCTGTAAAAAGAGTTGAAATTATTTCTCCTAAAGATGTGGTGCTTGTATAGCCATAAGGCATATGTCATAAACTGTGCTGACCTTTCACTTCTCCCTGCATCCAGACCCTCGCCAGTACCTCACTGCGGGCACAGTATTCCCCCTTGACCCACAACTTTGGGCTTAGCCTGTGGCTTCTGCTGGCCCACCATATACGAGCTGAAGGGACAGTGTGTGAGCTCTGAGCCTAGGCTTTGTGAGGCCTCACTTACTTTATTTGTCCTTGTACACCTCTGGCATCGCCTGGGAACACATGGCCTGCCAGCTCTCTGGTCCATGGAGGATGAGAGATACATGAAGCAGGGTCATCCTCCAACCCCCGCCCCCGCACCCTCCCCCCCCCCACACACCCTGATTCACAACGCGTATATTCCCCTGCAGCTGCAGCAGCTTGAAGCAAACCTGTTCACCCAAACCTGGGCTAGGTCAACCACGCCCCACTGACCCACAGATACAGTAGCAATAATAAATCGTTGTCGTTTTCAGCCGCTGAGTCGTTTTCAGCCACTGAGTGATAGGTGATGCAGCAATAGCAGACCAGTGCATTATTCTTCACTCCTGTCCCACCAAGAGCTTCAACTCTCTGCCCCACTGTTCACTCACTGCAAAATGGAACGATGCAACAGGAATATGGCTGACACCCTTTCCCTCCAGAGGAAGTGATGATGCTCTCCTCCAAGACTCGACACAAAGCAGTAATTTCCTATCTTGTGTGAAAGGTTTTTACGTTTATATCAAATTATCAGATTATTTCAGAACAGAATGTCTATGTGATTCATAGCTGCGCTCCACATAACACTTAACACATTGTCCTGTATACTGTAGGTGCTTAAGAAGTGCTTATTGAATGCATGAGAGCAAAAGCTACAAGCTAAGAGTTATCTCTGCTTTGTTAGGAAATGTTGGTCTAAATTATGCAAAAATATGACAGTTCCATATTGAATTTATGAGAATCTGAGAATATATAAATAAAAGCACAATGAAAAATCATTCTGGGGGGGGCCTCTGAGGGGCTCAGTCAGTTAAGAATCCTTGTGATTTTAGCTCAGGTGATAGTCTCAGGGTTATGAGACTGAGCCCCCAAATTCAGCTCTGCCCTGGGTATGGAGTCTGCTTAAGATTCTCTATCTCCCGGGCGCCTGGGTGGCTCAGTTGGTTGGGCGACTGCCTTCAGCTCGGGTCATGATCCCGGAGACCCAGGATTGAGCCCCGCATCGGGCTCCCTGCTCGGCAGGAAGCCTGCTTCTTCCTTTCTCACTCCTCCTGCTTGTGATCCCTCTCTAGCTGTGTTTCTCGCTGTCAAATAAATAAAATCTTAAAAAAAAAAAAAATCTCTATCTCCCTCTTCTGCTGCCCCTCCCCCGTCTCTCTCCCTCTCTAAAAAAAAAAAGAAGGATAGAAAGAAATCACTCTGGTCATAAAAGAACATTGGTCATCACTTTACTGTCTTGTAGAGAACAGTTCATAATGTCACCGTACCCATGAACACATATCTGTGATAATCCATTCAGCCTGAAGTACCATGTAGTAATGATTCTTCTCCCCCGAATTTTTATTTTCAAACCTACAGAAAAGTTAAAGAAGAACGCAACACACAGTCATATAGCCTTCCCCTGATTCACCAATTGTTAACATTTTGCCACATTTGCTTTTTCTTTCTCTGTTTATTCAGGGAGAATTTTAATGTAGCCAAATGCTTTTCATATATATTGTGAGAGGGGCCCCTGGGTGGCCCCGTCTGTTGAGGTCTGCCTTCCACTCAGATTACGAGTCTCCAATGGGGGCTCCCTGCCCAGAGGGGAGCCTGTTTCTCCCTCTCCCTCTGCTGCTCCCTCCTGCTTGTGTGTGTGTGTGTGTGTGTGTGTAGCGTGCACTCTCTTTCTGTCAAATAAACCGATTTTTTAAAAATCTTAAAATATATATCTGAGAAAAGTGTATTCCTTTAAATAGAGTAGTTTTAAGACAGTAATAGTATAGCAGTATACCACACAGTAGCATAATTAATAAATCATGATAACTGAATTGTTGTTACTGCACGACCCCATTCCTACTAGGCAACGCTGTCGCCCTTTTCCTGTAGAGCCAGCTCCCCCTGGAAATTCAGGAGTTTTCGACCTGTTGACCTGGCTGTCTCCCTCTGCTTCTCAGGGCTCCCTAGCCCTCCTCCACTCCCACCCCACTCTCTTCTGCTCCTCCCACTTCTGTTATGTGAATTCTCCCTCTGCCTCTTACTTTCTTCTAAGCTGTGTAAGATACAGGCAACAACTTCCTGTTTCCACTGGCTAACCAGCATGTTCCTTTTATTCAAAACTTTCCTTGAGTGCCATTTCCTGCCGGAAGTCCACACAGATTGAATGAACAGGAGACCATCTCCTCCCGAAAGTAACAGTTAAGAAAAACAACCTCCCCTATCCCATAGTGCTGACAACAAATTCACCAAATAAGGAAAAGAAAAGGAGGAAATGGAAACATTTTAAACAGATATATTCCAAGATGCCCATAAAAGAGACCGGTGTATGTGTGACTGGAATGTTCCTGGTCTCCACCCTTAACCCCTCCTCCCAGGGGCAGCTCAAACTGTTCGGACTACTTCTAGGATCAAGCTTGACCACCGACAGGAGCGGTGTAAGTGGCCCTGGGCCAGTGGTTCGTGTTCCTCCACAGGCCCAAGGCAACGCCTGGAGAATGTTATTTTGTTTTTAAGAGAGAAAGAGAGGTGAGGCGTTGGGGTAGGGGCAGAGGGCAAAGGAGAGAGAATCTTAAGCAGCTCTACGCCTGAGGCAGAGCCCAATGAAGGGCTCAATCTTACGACCCTGAGATCATGACCTGAGCTAAAATCCAGTCAGATGCTTAACCGACTGAGCCATCCAGCTGCCCCTAGAGATATTTTTTAATGCCAGAACTGGAGATGGATAGAGGCCAGGGATGCTGCTAAGAGAGTACACAGCACAGGCCCCCAACAATAAGGACTTATCCATCCCAAAATGCCAATAGTGCTGAGGTTGGAAAATCCTGCCCTAAGCTGATCTTCAAGACACGTCACTAGGCTATGTGTGTTGTTGGTAATAGCCCGGTTATTGAGGCCCCTGACTGCGCTTTTTTCTTCCTCTGAAACTGAGTCTCTGTCTGACTAGTCTGCCAGGAACCCTAGCCCTTCTAGAACTAGAAACCAGCCTTTAAAAAAAAAAAAAAAAAAAAAAAAAGAGTTTATTATTCAAGTAAAACTTTAGAAAACTTTTTAATACAAATTTTTATGTGGTCTTTTTAATGTTATTTTATTTTTGAATAAAAAATAATTTTATTTATTTTATTTATTCTTGAATAAAAACTTAAAAAAAAACAGGGGTACCTAGGTGGCTCAGTTGGTTGAGCATCTGACTTGATTTCAACTCAGGTCATGATCTCAGGATCATGGGATCAAAACCCCACATTGGGTTCTATGCTCAGCAGGGAGTCTGCTTGAAATTCTCTCTCTCCCTCTACCCCTACCCCTATTCATGTGCTCACATGCACTTTCTCTCTCAAATAAATAAATCTTTAAAAAAACAAAAAACCTCAGTCTTTTTGAAGTAAGCAGAGATTGGGTCCTTACTATCTTTCTGCTATTGTTATTATACCCTCAGCAATTCACACACCATGGCTGACATGTTAGGTGCTCAATAAATATTTGTTTAATGAATTATCTTGACAAAGCATTACAGTGTTTTGTAAGTAATGGGCAACCAATAAATATTTAATCTTTTTTTTAATATTTAATCTTGAGAGCAGTTTATCTTGCAAAGGTTATCTCAAATAAAAGGTAAAGGTTGTTTTAGTTATATTAGTATTATTTTTCAACATTAGAAAATCAAGATAGCCAGTTAAATTTTAAAACTATAGCATTATACTAGCTAAAATTTAAGTAAAAAATAAAAAAAAAAGAAATACATGCTCACTGGGGGGGGGGGATGAAGAAAATAAATAAGATTCTCCCCTCCAAAAATAACCAGTTATCAATTTTATGTATATCCTCCCAGATATTTTTTGCATAAATTTTTTAAATAAAATTGCCCCATGACATAAAAAAAACATAAAACTATAGCATTACTATTTTCAGGATACTCACAGCAAGATGGTTTGTTCTAAGAAACTCAGTTTTTTAAGACCTATCTATGGTAACTGAGAAGCGTGAAAAATAAAACTGGGACCATTATGCCTTATACCCCTAACAGCCACTTGGCTTCTGTACACTCGCTTGCTAGACCCTGGGAAAGTGGGAAAACCCTAGCACCCACCCCATAGACACCCTGTAACCACAAGGACTCTCCCCACGCCTTCAGATCTAAGAACAAGAGATAATGGCCATCCGGCTCCGGGAATATGGCTACAAGAGCACTCCCTGAGCCTGGCTATCTAGCCCCAGGAATGTGGCTACGTGATCACTCCCGGAGCCTCCTCCTGACCATCGGGCATCTTGGGGTTTGCTGGGCTGGGGGGCCAAGGCCAGTCGTATGGGAAAATGTCAACCAATCAAGTGCTTGTAACTGGGGAAACTCTGTAACTTGTTTGCCCTTACCTATAAAAGCTGCGCTAAAAGTATGCTCGGGGTCTCTGAGCGTGACCGGTAACGTCCGCACGGAGGCCCAGGTTGGAACCTGACAATAAACGACCCTTGCCGCTTGGCTTTGACTCTGGTCTCCAGTGGTCTTTTCAGGGGTCTCACGACTTGGGTGCAATAGTAACCAAAATAGTGGTTCACAGAGCCATTCCATATTTTTTCTTATCATCTTCAAAATTCAGGATGTAATATTTCACAAAAAGCATTTTGGTCTTTCAATGGATTGTTTTGAGAACAAGAATCTATAGTCCTACCATTCTTTGAAGAATAAAATTGTTACATAATTAAGAAAATTGTTTTTAAAAATCTGTCCTAAGTTTCTGCCATAACTCATCACATTTTTCTGTTTATAATATCTTAGAGGACATGATGTTTCCATGAATGTTACAGTATCTGAGCTCCTATTCCCTGGAACATGCCATAGTTTTACCTGGCTCTGAACCTTTATACCTGCTGCTTCTTCTTTTGTCTAGAATACATCCCCCAAACCTGTTTTCTGGTCTGTTTCTTGTAGCACAGAGATGAAACCAGTTGCACCTACCTCATAGGGTTACTGTGAAGGTTACATGACCTTTTTTTTTTTTTTTTAAGATTTTATTTATTTGACAGAGAGACAGGGTATAAAGGGGAAGCCACAGGCAGAGAGAGGAGAAGCGCAGGATTCCAGCTGAGCAGGGAGCCCCCTGGGGGAGGTTTGATTCCAGGACCATGGGATCATGACCTGAGAACAAGGCAGATGCTTAACCGACTGAGCCACCCACGCCACCTGGTTAATCCGTGTCAGCTATTACTATGATTTATCTTTGGAGGCTTGGTTCAGTGCCACCTCGTTGATACAGCGATTTGCTTTTGAGCATGTGGTTTTTATCAAAGTTCGGATCCCTGTTGTTTCTGTTGTATATTTATCTACTGTACTGGACTAGGAGCTCCATGAAAGTAGGGATTGGACCTTTGCTTATTTATATTCAAGCATCTGGCATGACACTGGGCACACAGCAGACATGGACTTGGTGATTGCTGAGCCCACGGGAGACTTAAGCAAGAACGATGGCAACCATACTGACTTTCCAAAACAAATATGGGTAGTGTCCACTACTTAATTAAATTGATATTTACCCAATTTGACAAGAAAACTGTGGACTGATTGTTTCAGTGAACTGTGATTATTCCTCTTCTTTACCTTCATGCATATTTGGGGTTTCGTTAAGAGAAGGTGAAGGTAAAATCTCCAACACCAACATCTATTTCTCAAGTTCTCAATAAACATAATTGCTTTAGAATAAGTAGTTTCACCAAGAAAATCCTTTGAACCTTTTACTTCTTCTGTTTATTACGTTGGAGTCTTCTGATTGAAAATTTTTAGGATGCCCTTGTTGCTCATTTCCCAAATGTAAATCTTAAACATTTGAATCCTCGTCAATCAACAGACGGGACGGTCTCAGCCCTAGCGTGCCTAGAGCTTGATTATGGCGCCGCCTAGTGGTCAACCTTCCACACATAGTCTTGAAACGGGCTCTTGTTCCAGGTTTTAATTTTATTTTTTATATTGGTTAATTGTAAAACATCAATAAAAATAACTCAATACCTTGCTCTCTTTTTTCTGGCATTTCTCGCAACTGTTCCATGTGTTCTCTACCCTCCATTCCTCTACTTCAGAGTCCTTCAGCAGAACTGAAAATTTGAAGATCTGCTACAAGGCTTATTATCAAGCTGCCAAAGATAATACTTTTCTCCCACAGGAAAACCAGGATCTTTAAAGTGACTACTGTGTGTCCCCTCTGAGCCCACGCTTGCACCTCCCGCCAGAGGCCCACGGCAAATGCACCCCTCCTTAGCACACATTCTTTTAAACAATCATTCTCTTTTCCCTCTTTTGAAACCAAACAATTCCCTCAAAAATATAGTTTCAGGCACAAGATAGGAAATAGTACTAAACAAACGGAAATGTTTTGCTTTAAATACTGAAGCCATTTGTTTACATTAAGAAATAGTTTGCATTCAAAACCCATAATTGAAAAGAAACATGAATCATCAATCACAAGGGGACTTTATAGATAAGAAATAAGTGCCGGCCTGAACAATTGTATTAAACACGAACAACCCTGGTGGGGCGCTTTTGCTGACTCATTTTTCAGGAAGTGGGCTGTCCAGGGAGATTTTTACGGGAGGAACAATCGACAATATTTTCATATTAATAACCTCCAGTTACTTTATTGTTCTCAAAACGTTTGTTAATGAGTATTTTCCTGTTCGGTGAAGAAAAAAACATTAATCAAAAGACAAATCTTAATCTGATTTGTTTTTGTGTTTTGGGTTCTTTTCTTCTGCGATATTAAATATATTTAAGTAAGAGTTGTAAAACAGCCTCATTCACTGAGCATACTATCAGGAAATATTCTGTCTGAATCTTTTTTTGTAAACATATGTGCTATAGCATATATTGACTACGTTACTCAAAGCAATTGCAAACTATCATTTTGGATTCCAATTCCCTTTCAGCAGCAGTAATGCTTCTGCTTGGTTTGGTGCTGCCTCTCCTGCCCAACTCCTGGATTTTTCTGCACTTACCCCTCAGTTAAGGGACAAACAGTGTGGGCTCCTGGACCCCAGCTAAAAGATGAGGCCATTCACCCAAGGTCCCCTCAGAAAACAAGGTCCCAGCAGGACTGTGGAGAACAGACAGGGTCAGTGCGTTCTGTGGAGATCCCCAAGTATACACATTTTTGGCCCATCCTCAAGCACTGAGCCTCTCTTTCTGTCTAAGCTTATGAATGAGGGTTTGTGACAAGTAGCTTAAGTCACCTGCCCATGGGATTAGAGGAAGTAAATTGTGAAATAAGATCATTGTGTGATTATGATTTCTGTTAGGATAAACAATTATCACGCTTGTGGTCCTGATTTAACACAAACATATTTCCCACAGCAGGCTCCCACCCCTACCTGCCGCCAGATGAGAAGGCCTTACTTCACGTGTACAGGGCAACTTTCCTTCTGCACTCGGTGAGAAACACGGTGGGGCTGACTCTGCAGGCAAGTAAGAGAATCAAAGTAGGCATCTGTGCAATGCGGCCGTTACACGCACAGAGGCTAGAGTTGGACTGCCTGGATTCCAGTGTTACCTCTGCCGCTCACCAGCTGTGTGACCTTGGGCTCTTTTCTGTACCTGGAGTTTCCTTATCTACACAATGGACAAGCCCTATCTCATAGATTTGTTGGGGAGATTAAATTAATTAATGCAAATAAGGTATTCAGAACAATGACAGGAAAGTAAAAAGCACTTTAGAAGCATTAGTGCTATGCCATTGTTTAATAAGGAATGGCATTACAAACCACTGAGGATGATTTTTTGTTTTTTTTAATCAACTGCCTTATAATTTTGTTACGGTGAATAGAGCTGCTCTTCTATTTCTTTTCCAGTGAACACACATGGATGTTTCCCTGATGCTCAATGATAGACTGGAAAATGTCGGTGATCCTCATATGTTTATTATTAAGTTATTTCCTGTGTAGTTATCATTATGTTTTGTTTATTTATTATTCACCTTTTAAAAGAAAATTATATATTTTAGAACCTACTATGCACCAAACCCTTGAGAAGCTCACAGGTCAATGGAAAACCTTCTCCTTTATTCCCAACCTGGACTGGGGGGGGGGGCGTGCAGGAGACAGAGGGATCTGGGAGTGAGACCCATGCAGTCCACACCCAGGATGACACACGTGTGTGTGCGCGCACACACGCACACGTGCACACGCACACTGGGAGAATCTACCTGTGGGCCTCAGGGTGACGGGTGAACACAGATCTGACTGGAGAGCTCACGCCCACTATATGATCCTGCCTCCCCGCTTCGCTGGAGCTTCAGAACGCAAGACCACTCTTTTTACCTGAATCCTTGAACCTTCCCTTCTGTGTGCTGCCTCAGGAATAACCATCTATTTGGTCTATTTCAGGCTCCTGGAGTTTATTTTTGGGAGTGAAGAGAAGAACACTAGAAAAAGAACCCCACATCCTGGGGGAAAACATCAAAAAATAAAAAAGAACCTGATACAACACTGCCATTTTCTTACAGTTTTCCTTCAGATCTCTCTGGCTTCTCCTCAGCCTCGTTCCCAAGTTTATTTTTGTCAGTCTGTTTTTTAAATCTAGTTGTTTCCAGAAATCTGTCCTCAATTGTCTTTTCTTCTTACTCTAAGACTCCTGCAAGTTCATCTTCCATTTGGGTGTTGATGAGTCCCAAATGTAGACATACAACTGCACTATTCTCCTGAGCTCCGGACTTCATTTCTGACCACCTACATGACATCTCTATTGGAATAGCCTGTTACTTTGCACTTGACATTCCAATGTCCCAAACTGAACTCAGTAACGCTCTTCTCTTACTCCATTTGGGCTGCTCGAACAGAAAACCATAGCTGGGTGACTTAAACAACAAACATTTATTCCTCACAGTCCTAGAAAGCTAGAAGTCTAAAATGAAGGAGCCACCACATTCAGTGACTGGTGAGAGCCTGCTTTCCTAGGTCATATGGCTATCTTCTGATGGTGTCCTCACATGACAGAAGGGGCAAAGAAGCTCTCTGGAGTCTCTTTAATAAGGGCACTAATCCTATTCATGGGGGTTGCACATCATGACCTCATCACCTCCCAAAGTCCTTCCCTCCAAATACTATCACACTGGGGATTACGTTTCAACATATGAATTTGAGCGGGACACAATCTATATATAGCACTCTCCTCCCACTCTAAGCCAGTCTCCATACACCGAATACCTACCTATTAATAACGATGTTATCCCCAAAAACAGATAGTCCCAAATCAATCTCTGCCTATCTGTTCCATTAAGTCTGAGCCTGGTCAATTCTGGGTCTTTGTAGCTACTGTTCCCTTTAACTGGAATGCCTTTCAATCTGCCTGTTTGGTGCACAAACGTCTATGTATTCTCCAAGACTCAAAACAACCCCCTCTTCAGAGCCACTCCAAGGTTCTGGGTCATACTTCACCGAGGACATAATGTGGACAGAGGATGTTATATATTTTATTTCCAATACTAAGCCATGAGTTCTTTGAAGACCACCTCTGGGCCTTATCCACCTCTGTAATTCTCAGAGCACTTACAACAGGACCTCATATGTAGAAGTCATCCATATATGTTCGCTCGAATGATCAACTAGTTAACATAATAAAAAAGAATCCGTGTGTTTTAGACTGGTAAATTATTTCTTCTTCCACCCATCCTTTGTCTTTAAATTTCCCATTATCCACTATCACTTTTCTGGATTGGTCACCCCTCAGAAATTTTGATGTTGAAAATAGTCTGCCTCACAAAATGTTTTGGAGTATATTTGGCTTATAAGGCCTGACACAATCTGGCTCCTCACAGGGACACCTATTGTAGAGTAAAAACTGAGCGAATGACTAATATGAATTCCTTCACTTCAAACACTGTATGATAAAAAAGAAAAGTTTCCATTTATACCAGGTTTTACACAGTTATGGTTCAATAGGTGATCTGTATGCTTCCTTTTTACTTCTAAACACATGTGTTCCTTTGTTTCTCGGGAAGTAATCATCATGTAGCCATGGAAATCAATGAGTGCAAAGGAAATGTTGCAGGGGAATAATGAAGCCTACTAACTCAACTCCACAAAAGCTGGTCACATCCTAAAATAATTAAAATACAACCATTCAAAAGTTCTTAGAGGAAGTGTTAATCGGTGCTTGGAATTTTGACAATCACTTGTACAGTATATGAGAGTATTTTGAAAATTCTTAAGCATTTATAAAATGTTATCAAGATGAATAAACAAATATTTATTGAGTGACTACTATGAATGAGGCCCTTTCACATGTATTTCCTCATTTTATCATCTCAAGAGCCCTATGGAATAGCTATTTTTGGTATTATTTCCATTCTATAGATTAAAAAAAACCAAACAGATTCAGAAGTTAAATGACTTGCCCACTTGAAGGAGCATGCTCTTCCCACCCATAAGAATTCATCTTGGAGGTGAATGGTACCCAATTCCCATGGTCTGAATCACAAGAGGGACTCAAACAGAACAAACCACCTCCCAATCAACCTTTCACATCCATAAGTAAGATTCAACTGTATCTTTCTTTGCTTAACTAGGCATTTGTAAATCATCAACATCATATCAGTAGAACTGACACAACAGACAATCTTTTTTTTTTTTTTAAGTAAACTACACCATACGTGGGGATTGAACTCATGACTACAAGATCAAGAGTCTCATCCTCCTCACTGAGCCAGCCAGGCACTCCATAATGTACAATCTTATTATTCTTTTTCATATAGATTTTGTAATGTTAAAATTTTCATAAAGGTCCCAAGTTTGTGTTATACAGAAATTTATTTTGTAATGGTGTTTCAGTGAAAATTAACAACAGCAGTAACAGTATCTTAATTTTTATTCAGAGTCTTAAAGTAATGGAGTTTATTTTAAGGAAAACCTATGGACTCAGTCTCATTACTTTATAAGACATACCTTACCTTTGATACAAATTAATTAACTTAAGTCCTTTCTGTTTGGCATAAGTTTATCATGTTACCCATTTATTTTGACAAATTATACATAGTTCAACACAAAAAAGTTCCTTTAGAAATGCTAGATATATAAACTCAGTTGCAAAACTCTGTCCACATCATTACTGACAGTGGTAGAAATTAATGTGTCAAATAAAACTTTGAGGACATTTACTTTATCATAAGCAACGAATCACTGTCATTTACTGAGGACCAGTTTTGTGCTCAACACTATGCCAGATTCTGTAAAAGATCAGAGGAAATATGCAACAAAGTAATTGGTAGAAATTATGTTAAGCTTCAGGTCACAAAGGCTAGAATGGCCTCCGTTCTCTCATGTAAAAGAGTCCAAATATGGACTAGGACGGTTTAGGGAAACTCCACGTCACCAGACATTCTGACTGCTTCTATATTTCTGCTTTCTGTCTTTAGCATGTGGCTTCCATACTCAAGGTCATCTCAGAATGCAAAACACTGCTGAAGCTCCCACCACCAAGCCTTTAATTGGGCAGCAGGAAAGAGGGTGGGATAAGGTAAAAAGGAGGAAACCAGCTAGCTGCATGTCTCCATTACTTGGGAGTTTTCCTGGAAATCCCACACAGCTACTTCTGCTTTTATCTCGTTGATCAGGAGTTAGTCACATATGTACATCTATCCACACATGAGGCTGGGAAATACAGACCAGAAGATATTTGGTCACAGTGCCATTTTGAATGTTGTCAGGACTCTATTACTGATGAAAAATGCAAAGAATAGCGAAATGAACATAGAGGAAGAACCTATGCCACAGCCACCAATGGCGAAAAAGCAAAAGGACAGCAGAGCCCAGATAAAAGATCAAAGTTTTCAAAATTCAAGAAAAACTGAGTTTGAATCTCAGTTCTACCACTTACCAGACGGAGCAGAAGCAACAAAACCAGCTAGAAGGTGGTTTGAACCAAGGTGGTAGTAATGCAGAGGGTGAAAGCTGGTCAAATTCTGAATATATATTGAAGATAGAGTTAACAAGATTTGTTAATGGATTAGAATGCAAGGTATCAGAGCAAGAAAACTCAGGGTTGATGCCAAGACTTTTTTGTTTAAGCAACTGGAAGAATGGAGGTTCCACTCACTGGGAAGGGAAGCACCATAGGAGAAGCAGGCTCTGGATGGTGAAGGACAGAGATCAGATGCTCAGAGATCAATTAGACAACCAAGTGGAGATGCTAAGTTGGAAGCTGGACATGTGGTGTGGAGCACAGGGATGTGGTATAGACTGGAGGTATAAATTTAAAAGTAATTAATATAGAGAGAGTATTTAAAGCCCTGCAACTGGATGAGATCATCAAGGTAGTAAGTATAGATGGAAAACAGAAGAGATCTTAGGACTGAGACCTGGGCACTCCAATATAGAGATCACGGGAACCAAAAGAACTAGACAGGAAGAATGAGAAGCAATGAGGTGGGTGGAGAATAAGGCACATGGTGAAAACCACATGAGGGAGGTATCAACATGAAAAGGGAATGACTACTTCAGATTTTGCTGATAGGTCAAGTACAATGAAGACTGAAAATCGACCACTGCATTTTCTGCAGTTGCCTTTTAAGGGTGGTTTCAGTGGGTGGTGGGCTAAAAGGGGAAGAGATGAGAGAAGAAGAATTGGAGAGAGCAAGTAGATGCAACTTTTTTGAAACATTTTGCAGCAAAGAGGAAAGGAATGGGGAGTGATAAACTTGAAGGGGAAGAAGAATTGAGAGAGTTTGTTTTAATGATGAGACAATACTTCTATAGTACTGGGAAAGACAGGGGAAATTGATGCAGGACAGAGGGGACGAGTACCTGTAGCAGTGTCCTTGACTGAGGAGGCAAGAAGTAGAGTCTAGTGCATACATGGAGTTGTTAGTCTTTGTAAAGAATGGACAGTTCACCCAGAAGAGCAGAAGGGAAGACAGTCTATGAGCCCAGAAGCTGGTAAGTGGGTAGTTGTGGTTATAGGGGCTATGGAAGTTTCCTTCTGATGGCTTCCATTTTCTCAATATACAGGAAGCAAGATCATCATGGAGAATGCATGGTTTAAGTCTTGAGAAGAGGAGAAAGGGTGTAAAATCATCCCCTTCCAGTAGAGCAAACAAATAAAAGGCCTAGGGAAATCGAGTATGACTGCTGAGCAGCCCTAAGAGTCCACCAGAGAAGTGTGATCACCAATTGAAAATGAGACCAGTTGGCTTGATGGTGTGTGTTTTTCTCTAGCTTCATTCAACTGTATGGAATGGAGTAGGGAAAAGTTGAATTTAATAAATGTTGTGGTTTAGCTAAGTAAGTTTAAACAAGTAACAGAGAGACAAGGGAATCAATAATATGTTCAAGGAAGTGATGAAAATTGGACCACAGATTTAAGCTGAGTAAGGAGGAAAGTGAGGACATGAAATGAGTGAGGGCTATTAAATATAAAGGGATTGATGAATCTTGGGTTCCAATGGCGTTGAAGGATTGTTGGAATTCACAGAGTGAAGACTCACAAACAAATGTAAGCCTTAATGACGCCCAAAGACGTTAGAAGTTGAGCACTTGCCAGTGTGAGTGTTCACATATACTCACCCCAAAATAAATAAATAGGCCTTCCTTAAGTTAAATAAGTCAGTCAAAGAAAGATAAATACCCTAGGATTTCATTCATGTGTGAAATAAAAAATAAATAAATAAATAAAACAAATGAACCAAGGAAAAGAAGAAGAGAGAGAAAAACCAAGAAACAGACTCTTAACTATAGAGAACAAACTGATGGTTAGAGAGGAGGTGGGTGGAGGGATGATGAGATAGATGAAAGAGGACACTTATTACAAATGAGCACTGAGTAATATATGGAAGTACACAATCACTATATTTACACTAGAAACGAATATAACACTGTGTGTTAACTCCACTGGAATTAAAATTAAAAACTTAATACAAAATTTTAAAAATAAAATAAATCAGTCTTCTTCCTTTTCAATCATTGACAAGAGAGAATGACCTCATAATGTGGCATGATTAAATCCTCACACACTTCCTGCCATTTCCTGCAAATGGCAAAGTAGAGATTCCAGTGGACTCTCAGACATGGCAGAGCGCCAGGTCAACCAAAGAATCCCTCATTCCTACAGCCTGAAGAGAACTTAACATCTGATCTCAGGCGCTCTATTGTGTTCATCAGATTTCAAAGCAAGGTCACATCTGTTTTAAGCTGTACCACAGGAGCAAGCTTGAACTTTTTTGAGCCCCACTCTTGCCTTGGATGTGAAATGGAGTAAAAAACTAGAGCCTCTCTGGCCAAGCTCTTTAGAGAGGAATAATGAAGAAACCAACACCTCGGATGGGCAAGAAGAGAAAAAGAGACCCAAATTAAACATCTCAGGAAAACCATGCTTTTGGAGGGGAGGATCAGGGCCCACTTTTCCCAGCCAGTATCAAACAAATGCTCTCCCAACCATCTTCCAATTATTGACTAGCATCACAAAATATCACAGAAATCAAAAGGACACTGACACAAGTCATGCTGAAATTCTTTCTCATTTTACTCTCTGCCAGAATTTCTTTTAGGGTCTAAATTAGTGACTACATAGTCAGGCATTTTCAACTTTCCTTATACAAGTTTCTTGTCAAGATTTTCAAATTTTAAACCTTTATCTTCACACAGGCTTGGAAGAGAGGAAATGGTCATAGCCTTTTCTTTTTTCCTTTCAGCTTTTAAAAAAAACAAAAAAACAAAAAAACAAAAACCTCCCAGCAATAAATGCAGCAGCAACTATGTAGGAATTCTGAGTAAATGTGAATTTACTTGAGTCTAACAAGCAAAACCAGCAAGTAATGTGTTTTCCTTTCTCAAAATTTAAAAAAAAAAAGCCATTTAAAATTTTCAAATAAGTATCCAAAAAAATTTTTTTAAAAAGCATCGAACACCACTCTTCTTTCCTACTCTTCTTTCACTTCTTAGTCAAGTTCTACGATACTTATAATACTCGTCACCCTTCCCAAATCCCAGATCCTATAACTTAGATTAAAAGGTAAAAAAGATTTGCCATCAGAGAATGGAACTGAAATCAGAATGTCCTTCCTCTGTGAGTTTAAGAAAAAGCCTTAATGGTTCTTTTAGTATGGGTTTTGAGGTCGAGCAGTATTTAAAGCACTAAACTGTCTCTCCAGTATTTGAGGGGATTAGGTTTAGAGTTCATTGTGTTGACTGTCTTTTGAAAGATTAGATAGTTTAGTTAGGCTCCTACCAACCATGTAAATGTCCCAGTGTTTATTGACTGTCTGCCGTCATTATCAAAGACTGAACACAATCGACACCTTGTAAACAGAAATCCCATTATTTTGGGGGTACTGATAAGATTTACTGGGAGGCTTTAATTTCTTTTATGATTGACTAGCCAGTTAAGAATATTAATACAGTACAGGAAAGCATGATAAAGGAGTATGTATTCAGTCAACAAACTTGCCCTTTTGTTTGGAAACTACGATCTCATTTTGCCTGTAGATGGTAGAAATAATTATCCGTACAGTACAGTGCTTTGTTTAAAAACACTTCTTAAGAATATTTGGATGTGTTACATGCATTTCTACTAATCCTTCAATGACCCACAAAGACTTTCATGTATTTATAGAAAGATGTCTTCAATTTTTCAGTACACAGAAAAATTCTCACGATAGTGTGATTTACTTCAGGAATATTACAAGGACTTGTTTGTTCAGTGATTTGGGCCTGCGTTTAAAAATGTTTTAATCAAAATAAAATTTGGAAAGGCATGCACAGACGTGTTGCATTTGACCACAGGTAAAAATCCGTGGGATCAACATTATTTTGATTCTGAATCCATTAATTTCTGCCAGGGAGGTACCATGCAACGTCCCTCTCCATCTTCAGTAAGGTTTGTGAAAAACGCAAAAGGTGGGTAAAGAAGTGTGCCTTCCCTGGGGACCCATGTGACAAGCCCTCCAGAAAAGATAACTTAGACAACATTCAGTTTCATGAGAGCAAGGAGGAGCCTTGCTGCAGGAAGCAGTGCATGGGATCTAACGTGCCAGACACAGAAAGACCTAGAATCAGACGATTTGTCCTGAGAGAAGTGGAAAGGGGACCCCTCCATCACCTTCGATTGCCTTGGAATCAAACACAAATGACTTCATGTAAAACACAATTTCTTCACAACGCAGCCCCAGCACGCCTTCCCAGCCTCATCAGCTCCCGGCCACCCAGCCGCGGGCCTCTGCTTCGGCGGTACCCTGCTTCCTCACCACCTGACTTGAAATGCCACCTGCTTCCACACCTCTTCGCTCTCCTGTCCAAACATCAGCTCTTCTGTGATGCCTCCACAAACTCCCTCACTTGCTCCCCTGTATGCACAGACTGCTTGTCCCCACTGTGTGCCCAGCTTCCCCACGTCTGGAGCTCCTACAGGGCAGGACAAATCTTACTCTCTCTTTATAACCCCAGGGACTAGCATATAGTATGTGCTCAGTAAATGTATAGGGCAGGAAGGAAGAAGACACACACCCATGCCTTTGCTTGCTCGCGCGCCCCTTTCTCTTCTACTACGAAGCTTACCCATCAATTAAAAACCAACCGCATTTTGAAGACTTCCCCGACCAATGATCTCCCACCTCTTAAACTCCCGTAGCACCTAAGTGAGAATTACACAATTGACACTTACCAGACTTGTGTCCTCACCTTAGCTGTGTTTTTATATCTATGTGTTATTTCCCCAACCACAAAGAGCTCTTTGTGGTGGGGGCGGAGTCTTTAACATCCTCATATCACCCACAAGGCTTAGCAGTGCTCAGTTTAGGGTCATTACTTACCAAGTGTTTGTTGATTAAGGAGGAAAGGGGTAAGGTCTGAAAGGTAACCAGGAAGGTGATTTTGACAGACTTAGTGAAGGTGGGAACATTCAGGACAGCCCAGGCCCAGACAGAGGTTAGGCAATGAGGAGCAGCAAGCAAACTGCCCCCAAATCTTGAAGCACCTCAAAGGGAGACAAAGTAAGTCCACTGAGTGCGCAACAAGGGTTGGGGGTAGGGGCGGCCCGAACTTAAACTAATGACAAACCAGAGTGTTGCAGGTAGGAGCAAATGTCCACCATCAGTGGCTGGACACAAACCAGGCAAGGAAGGGAAAGTAAGAAAAGTGAGCACTCATTATGTGCTAAGCATCTGACATGCATTCTTTTTTTTAAAACACCTTGATTGAGGTATAATCCACATACCCTACAATTCAGCTATTTAGCCAAATTCAGGGCACTTCAGTGGCTTTTAGTGCATTCAGAGAGTTGTGTAACCAAAAGCACAATTTTAGAATACTCTCATCACCCCCTAAAAGAAATGCTGTGCCCACTAGCAGTCACTCCCCATTTCCCTCAGAGCATCACCCCCACCTCCAGCTCTAGGCAATCTCTGCTCTGCTTTCTCTTTCTACAGACTTGCCTATTCTAGACATTTCATAAAAGAATCCTACAACATGTGGTATTTTATGACTGACTTCTTTCACTGAGCATAGAGACTAAGGTTCATCTGTGTTGTAGAGGGTATCAGAACTTTGTTTCTTATTGCTAAATAGTTTCCACTGTGTAGATATATTTATTTATATGACCTTTTATTTATCCATTCATCAGTTGATGGACATTTCAATTGATTCTTGATGAATATTCTTTCATGTTACTCTCCCCAGTACTTCTGGGAGGTAGGTATTAGCTTCTTCATTTCACAGATGAGTAAACTGAGCCTCAGAAAGGTTAACTACCCTGCCCCTTCATGAAAATAATGGCCCTGAGGCAGAACCCTTTCAGCCTCTATGTTTAATCACCACCTATTATTGAGCAAACACTGGGTGATGGAGATCATGCCAAATTGTAAGCACTCATAGAGATCAGTGATGTTCCCCATCTCTCAAAGAACAGACCTATAAATTTTAGAATATGATAGTTGTGTGACATAACAGAAAAAACATGGGCTTTGGAGCTAGATGGTCTTGAATTTGAATGTCACATACCAACTTTGTGATTTGGAGCAGATTGTTTAACTTCTCTGAGTCTCCACTTATTCGCCTATAAAACTGCAGATAATTCCTACCTTGAAGGATTAAATGAGTTCATAAATATAAAGTGCCTGATATATAATACGTAACCAAAACATGGTCACTATTCTTATTATCCTTTGCTTGCAGTGGTACCAAAAGCAAGTGAAATACACAATACACACTTCCCTCATGGAGAGGAATCTGAGGAGGTTGGTTTGGGATATGCAGGAGTAAGAAATCCCAGCAGAAGTCTCCAGTGGTGGGCAGACACAGATAAGAGGCAGGAGCTCAGGTGAGAGGTCAGGGCCAGAGATACAGACTTGAGGTTATCAGCATGGCGCTGAGGGCTGAAGCTGTGACAAGTAGCTGGGTTGAACCCAGAAAATAAACCCAGAAAATAAAGAAATGAATCCAATGCTTAAGCCTTGGAATGTCGACAATTAAGGCCAGGAGAAGGAACAGCGAACAGTAAGGGTTATAGAATTTGGAGGTATGTAGTTATCAGAATAGCATTTAATTTTGAAAGCCAAAAGAAGAAAATATATTCAAGAAAGGGATAAGAGATAGGGGAGAAAGTTAAGGTTATGTTATAAAAACGTTTGCAACGATGGAAACTGAGAGTAAGCCAACTGCATTTTGTAGTCAGGAAGTCAATGTGACTTAAATGCTAAGCCTTTATCCACCCATCCGTCCATTCATTCCTGGCTCATTCAACATCCACTGAACACCTACAGTGCCCAGGCACTGGACTATGCCTCTGAGAAACACAGAGAGAAAGCATAACCCTTTGCTGCACTAAGCATGACATAAAATGGAAAGAAGGTTCAATGTTCTGAGACCCCTCTGTGCATCAGTTGGACCCAGCAAGAGAAACCAGCTTCATGGTGAGAGAAGGACAGAGATTTAGCAAATCAGGAGGAAACTGGAAGGCATGTCAAAAGCAGGCTGAATGAAGAAGGGCCTTGTAGTTCAATTTTAATAGGGGATTAAAGAGGAGAGAAAAGGGAATTCTGAAGCATTTGAGTTCACATATTTGAGACAAATGTCGTCTGGAGACTTCTTCACTCTTTGGTTTACAATTAAGATACCGCTATGTGAGTCTACCAATTTTTGAAACTTGAGGTGAAGTTTTTCAAGTTGACACTGCATTTCAAGTGCATATAATGATCATTTATCTCCAAGAATCTTTAAGGATACAGAATTTTTTTGTCCCAAAAGTTTGAGTAAAATGGATCCTTGATAACAATGCACTGTGTTTATCCTTTAATACAAGGGGACAAGTTTTGTTTGTTTGTTTTTAAGATTTTATTTGTTTGAGAGAGAGAGAGAGAGCATAAGAAGGGCGGGGAGCAGAGGGAGAGGGAGAAGCAGACTCTCTGCCGAGCAGGACTTTATTCCTGGATCTTTATTCCTGACTCTGGGCTTTATTCCAGGACCCTGAGATCATGACCTGAGCCAAAGGCAGATGCATTAACTAACTGAGCCACCCAGGCGCCCCAAGTTTTGACCCACTACAGAAACCACAGATTCCGCCTCTTCCCCCATTCCCTAACCTCACTTCAAGGTAGTCCACAGCAGAGGAACAAGTTAAGGAATGGGGGACAGGTTACCATGCATCTTGTCTATGGTGTACCCCTTATTTATTATTAAAATGAATAGATAAAGAATCATGAATAAAAATCAATCAGAAATTATGGATGAGCAACAAAAAATAGGCATAATAGAAACGGAAACACTAAAGTTAAGAAATAAAACCAGAAGCCCAAAAATCAAAAGCAAAACATTGTGACACTTTTAAATACTAAAGGGTAAAACAAATTGAAAGAATCAAATAAAAAAATGTTAGGAAGAACTTAAACTTGAAAAAATAGAATGAAGAAAAACCATAAGAATAAAAAAGACCAAATATTGATAAGTTAAATTAACAATAAACTTTTAAAACTGGATGATATGCAAATGTTGGTAACATTAAGATAAATAAAAAGAAAGATGATAAGAATAGATTTTTTAGGGGTGCCTGGGTGGCTCAGTTGGTTAAGCGACTGCTTTCGGCTCAGGTCATAGTCCCAGAGACCCGGGATCGAGTCCCACATCGGGCTCCCTGCTCGGCGGGAAGCCTGCTTCTCCCTCTCTCACTCTCCCTGCTTGTGTTCCCTCTCTCGCTGTGTTTCTCTCATCAAATAAATAAAAATTTTTAATAAAAAAAAAGAATAGATTTTTTAAAGTCTAATCAAAATATTGCAGGAATAAAAAAAATAACAAAATAAGGTAAGAGAATAAAAATAGGAAATAAGAGGATAAATAAATTAAAATAGCAAAGAAGAAACCAAATTAAAAGCAAGAACTCATGTAAGAGTAAAATTATATCAAATACTAAAATGCATAAAATTAGGGAAAATCAAGAGAAGAGAAATCAGAATTTAAAAAACACATTCACAAAATATGTTGGTTTTTTCTTTTTAAGATTTTATTTATTTGACAGAGAAAAAACACAGGGAGAGAGGGAACACAAGCAGGGGAGTGAGAGGGAGAAGCAGGCTTCCTGCCGAGCAGGGAGCCCAATGTGGGACTCAATCCCGGGTCTCCGGGATCATGACCTGAGCCGAAGGCAGTCACTTAACCAACTGAGCCACCCAGGCGCCCCTATGTGAGTATTTTTAAAGCTAAGGTATTAAAATAAATCTCTGGTAAGAATTAGCATACACTTACAGAGCAAAATTGTCAAGTAACATGATCCTCTGAGCTGAAAAGAGCCACACAGACCCTGGTTGCTGATGGAGGGTGCGGGCAAAGCCAAGGGAATAACAGCAATGCAGACTTTCTCTCCTCCATCTTGATGGAGACACACTACCATGCCCAGGGTCTCAGGGCAGCTGGCAGAGGCCAGGCCCCCCAGGATTCTGCTCCACCAGGTAAAAGTTCTTGAAACCGGTAACATAAAACAACAAGCAGCAGAGTGAAGGGCTCGCAGGGAATTAGTGGGGTCTCCCTCTCTCACATATCAAAGGAGGCATCAGTTAGTTTAGGGTTAGCTGCAAGTAATAGTGATCCAGAATAAAAGAGGGTTGAACACCCGGGAACTGCATTTCTTTCTCATGTAACCAGGCACGGATGGCAATTCTGCTCCATGAAGTCCTCAAGGTCTTGGGCTCTTTCCAACTTTCTATCCACCATGTCTAGGACCCTATACTTAGGCCTTGTCCTCATGACCCATAATGGAGCTCCAGCCTCTCCCTCCAGAAGGAGGGAAATAAGAAACAGCAAAGGGAATATGCCCCTTAGCTCTTAAGGAAGGTTTCCAGAACTGCCCCACAGCACCTCCACTCATACCTCACTGGTGAAAGTAAGTAGCCGTGACACGGGATACTGGAAGATGTAGTTTGAATTGTGGGAGGCATGTGCACAGCTACAAATTTTATTTTGATGCAACGTGAGAATAGATACTGAGGGTTAATTAAAACTCTCAGTCCTGGTAGACTCAAACATCAGAACCCTTCTCCCTTCCTCTCCTGAAGAGTGTGCACTTATTTTGGATGAGAACCAATTTTAAATGTCTTGAGTAACCCACATCATGCTAGAGGAATGAAGACTCCTAAAACTACATGAAAAAACACCGGCGTCAATATGAATGTTTCCACACACTGTGAGAAGGGTCATGATTTGATCACAAGACGCCAGTGCCTTACTCTGCTCTGATATTCCAGGAATCTGAAAACAAAAGTTACTATCCAGTTGTAAAGACCCAAGGTGGCCTCTTGATACAAAAAAAGTCATTGGATTTCTGATTTGGTTTCTGTCTCCTCTTTGCTTCCCTGAATATCCTGCCCTGAATAAGTTACCCAGATGGATAAGCAGCCTTTCTCCCCATTTTCCCCTTTGGGATATGCCTGTTGGACCCAAAGAAAGTGACAAGAGGAAGAATGTACGTATCTCCCATTATGCTTCCAACACTATATTAGTGACCAAGGAGTATTACAGAAGGAAAAGCCTTTGGGTCCTGTGACAAGAAGATGCATTTATAGGGCCTCAGTTTACTTCTGCATAATAAAGGGATTGAACTGAACCTGGAGGTTCTAAAACTATGGTCTGTATAAGCATACACTGAGTAGCTGGTTAAAAAAGCCAGATTTCAGATAAATGAGCAAATTTTAATCTAACAGTATGAAAATTCAGTGATATGATTTCAGATTCCAAACTGCAATTACCCTTCAAGAAACCGTTACGTGGGGCACCTGGGTGGCAGTTAAGCATCTGCTTTCGGATCAGGTCATGATTCCAGAGTCCTGGAATGGAGCCCTGAGTCACGCTTGAGTGAGGAGTCTACTTTTCCCATGCCCTCTGCCCTCCCCCGCACCCCTGGCCTCCGTGTGCTCTCTCTCTCTGAAATAAATGAATAAAATTGTAAAAAAAAAAAAAAAAAGAAAAGAAAAAGAAACTCTTACTTGTCCAACCGACTTTGGTGAAGTAAAAAAAAGTCACGGGGCGCCTGGGTGGCTCAGTTGCTTAAGCGACTGCCTTCGGCTGAGGTCATGATCCCGGCCAGGATGGAGTCCCACATCGGGCTCTCTGCTCGGCGGAAGCCTGCTTCGGTTCTTGTGTTCCCTCTCTCGCTGTGTTTCTCTCTGTCAAATAAATTAAAAAAAAAAAAAAAAAAAAAGTCACAATTACCTGGGAATGCTATTAAAACATCCTACTTTTTTCTAACTACATACCTGTATGAGACCTACCAGACTTCAACCAAAACAGCATATCACAATAGTCAATCAATGCGGAAGCAGAAAAGAGAATCCATCTGTCCTTAATTAAAGCTAGATATTAAGGAGAGTTGCAGGAATATAACTCTTCTTACTTAAATTATTTGTTTTGGAAAATAGAATTATTGCTCATGAGATATATGTTAATGTGATGGTTTTATTGTTATTTAAAATAGATTAACAAATAAATGTTTAAATTTTTAAAGCAACAAAAATTCAGAATTCAAGCCGTCCAACCCCTCCCCACACCACCACCATGCAGGTTTCTGGTTCAGCAGCAATGAGTTTGGCCCTAAGAATGTCCATTCTCGATAATTCCCCCAAGGGGGTGCTGGTACAGGTGGTCCTCAGACTATGTTTTGGATGGGGCTCTCTGGAACTGCTCCCCCCTCCTGCCTCCCCGGTCTTAATAGGAAAGACAAGTAGAGAAATTACTTGAAGGGCTGTGGAGAGATTTCCAAATAATACTTTTGTTTCCTCTGCATAGAGTTCAGGGCCCATCACGTGACCTCCCCTCACAGAGGTAACGCTTCAAAGTGTCATGGCTTCCTCACCTGTCCTTAAACCTGCCCATCTGGCTGGGTGCATTTAGCTATGTTTGAACTGAATGTTTCCTTTGGTAAAGCTTTCCCCCATTATAGTCATTTCTCAAAGGATTTATAACCTTCAAGGTAAAGGTCCCTGAAACAGGACTCGAAGGATGATCTCCGCCACAGGCTCATTAAGACCACTTCAGGTACATTAATGTCCTCGGTCCCCAGATTTATTGCAACACGGTAAAGCCTCTTTTTAGAAAGCATACTTAGTTCCATTTATCCAACAGGCTCTTCCAGAAAGAGAGCAGAAGTAAAATGATTTGAAATAGAATCAAAGAATTCCATCTTTTTAATTAGTGTGTTAAACACAGGAACACCTAATACAAATATTTGACTACGTAGTCCAGCGTTGGCTCGGAGGTCGCCAGGGTACATTTATAGGAAACTCTAAAGGCCCTCACAATAATTGTCTTGGGTTATGACTTCTCGAATTGCTCTTCATTGCCAATAACACTGCATTTGGACATAAAGAATATTTGCTGAATTAGGGCCCTATTCTGGTTAAAATGTTTAATCTTCACTTTAACTGAGTTGTGGTCATTTTGTTTTGTGGAGGAGGGTACCTTTTCACAAGGTAAGTTCTTTTTACACAGCCCTAATGACTCACTAATTTAAAATCCTTTTTGGATAGATGCCAGGTTGTCTGGTCAACATGGGGGAGGGGAGGAATCTCTTTCAAAAATACTTTAGGTTAGCATCATTCTACAATGCATAATTTATAAATGAACATATTATGTAAATGGTTTCATACATGCTTCTGTGGGGGGGAGAGTTGTTAATTGCATCCTTAAACACTATCTGTTTTGCACAGAAATCTACCTCGCAAATGAGAGTTAATATTTCATCACATGATGCTTTATATCACGGGCTCCGGACTGGTCTACATCTGATGCGCCAAATCTGTTCCTTGTCTGAAATAAGAAGCAGCTATGCTATGGAAAGAGAAGAGGCAAAGAACCCTGCACAGCCAGAGCAACGCAGGGACAAAGAGGACAGAGGTAAAAAGGCCCAGGGAAAGGGTATGGAGTGGAAGAGTGTGTGCTCCTTTTCAGAGCATCTTAATTTGGGGGGGAGGGGTGTCCTTTTTTTCATTTAAATTCAATTAGTTAACATATAGTGTGCTATTCGTTTCAGGGGTAGAGGTCAGTGACTCATCAACTGCATACAACACCCCGGGCTCATGACATCATGTGCCCTCCTTAATGCCCACCAGCCAGGTACCCTCAGTTTGTTTCCTATGCTTAAGAGTCTCTTATGGTCTCTCTGATTTCATTGTTTTATTTTCCCTGGATTTGTTTGTTTTACTAGCCATAATCATGCTATATGTATTGTCCTTTCTTTCTTTCTTTCTTTCTTTCTTTCTTTCTTTCTTTTTTATTTTATTTTTTCAGTGTTCCAAGATTTGTATTGTTCTTTAAATGGACCTCTACCTTTCCACTAAGTGTTTACTCAGGGCTATCTTTATTTATTTATTTTTTAATTTAATAATTGTCCTTTGAGATCTGTATAAGCCATTTCCAGCACACCTTTGAAGATTTATTTATTTATTTTACAGAGAGAGTGAGCAAGCATGAGCAGGAGGGGCAGAGGGAGAGGAGGTAGGAGAGAGAATCTCAAGCAGACACTGCACTGACTGCAGAGCCCAACGTGGGACTTGGTCTCACAACCCTGAGATCAAGACCTAAGTTAAAAACCAAGAGTTGGACGATTAACCAACTGCACCATCCAGGTGTCCCTAAAGGCTATCTTTAAATCCTATAGAACCCTGAAATGGCTCCAGTTTACAACACACTCCTCCCATTCTACCCCAAACATTATTGTCCACCCCCTACATAGCACCTGAAAGTCCTTATTTCATCTTTGCTTCTCCGGGACCCAAATTAGTGCCTGGCACTTGGTAGATTAAAGGTTTGTTGAATGAGTGGATAGGAAGATGGAGAGAATAGAGAGCCATCAATCTAACACATCTTTCAAAGTACAGTTCTCCTTATGATGGTTAGAGGTATTTTGGTTATTGTCATGAATGTGTATGGATTGGATTAATTTCACTCCTTGGGAGATATTAAAGTGACAAAGAATTTTGGAATATGAGACAGTAGCAGAGAAGCAAGGAGAAAGAAGGCAGGCCTGGTTCAGGACATCAGTGAGCCAAAAACAGCAAGAGGGCTTTGAACACCTGGAGGATGGGTGTGAGGGTGTGAAGAATCCCAGTGAATCTTCCAAACTGGGATCACATCATTGTTCTCATTGAACGTTATTATCTCTCCTGGACTTTAAGAAAATTACATTCTTTCTATTCCTCAGTGACCCTTCTAGGATCCCATAAATATAAGTGCCCTCATTCCCCTTCCTCAACTCAATACTAAAAAGACATTCATTCAACTTGATTGCTCCACACAGATTTTTCAATAATTTTTTCAAGTTCACTCCACTAATTATTTATTTTCGGTTTTTTCTCCCTTCTGGGTTTCTTCAAGCTTTTTCAACATATCCTTCTAAAATTAAACCTCATTCTCAAACCTCTTCATTTTCTCACCAACCTCCCCTTCGTGGTACCTTCTCCCCTCTGCCCTCGCACTGTATTTGTTACAAACACAGACATCCTGGAAAACCATTTACTCAGATTTAGTGATTTGTTCATAGTCATTTATTTGATTCAACCATCTCCTTATTGTTTTAATTTCACGTTCAAATTCTATTTCCTTAGTTGTTTGCTTCTCAGATTACAGATCACTTTTTTCCAGAAAGGAGGGGGAAAAATTGAGCATATGTTGTAGCACTGAAGTATTTTCCCCAGTCCTTTCTTATGAAAGTAGTTCAGCTTAAACTGTACATTTAAGATCTGTTCAATTTCCTAAAGGCAAACTAAGCTTCAATATAAAACAAAAATAATTGAGCCAGACATTTTGTTCTCCTCCAAAGAAAACAAAAGTTTCTCCCTAGTCCTCAATTGATATTCCTAACAAGGGACCTTGCTAGATATAAGGAACAACAATAGCTAACATTTATAGAGTGTTTGTTATAAATGAAACACGGTTCCCATGCACTTGACATTTAATATTTTTTAACGATGATTCCCCAGCCTGCTCAAGAGGAAATTGCTGGGTAAGAGTAGCAGTTCATTACCTTGTGTTGTATTTGTTCTTTTTTTCTGTTATTTACCAGGGAAGATCTTTGTCCTAGGTTTCCCAATCCATGGTTTTGAATATTCACACCCAAAGTCACTAATCTTTCTTGTTAACACCTTGTAGTTTGGCCCTTGATTAATTCAATCAGTGATTAGCACTTCTACAATAAGTGTTAATCTCTCTTTTAAAATACCCTTTATTGAGGCTTTCTGTCCCAATGGCAGTATGCAGGAGAGGATTTCCCTATTATGAGTGATATCTGCAAGGCATTTCCCATGCACACCACCAGCTTGGGAAAGGCCCGCTTCAAAGTCCTTTGTGCAGTCAAAGCACGGACTCATAGGCTCAGGTTTGCACACATGCAACAGACTCCAACTGCGTAGAGCAGGGCGCCAGCTACTTCAACACCAAACGTGCACAAATGTCCAGAGGACAACCTCAGCAGTTTAGTCTGGGAGGAGGGGCTTCCCTGCGAGGCTCTGCTCTCTGGTTCCCAGCCACCCAGACACTAAGTTGGTCAAGCATGAGAAATACAGCCTTCTTAGAAGCAGCCAGCGTAGCCTCAAGTGCCTCAGCGGGCAGGTGTGAAGGCCTCCAGCTCCCCAAGAGCAGTTTCCTCCTTGATAGTGAGTGTGTGTATGTAAACTAATGCATCATTTCGGGGATGTACCCTACAACTGTCCTTTCCATTTCACAAGTGAGGCTATGGGTTTACTTTAGAAGCACTGGTCTTGGCTCACACTCTCCAAGCAGCCAGCCCTGAGAAGGCACACCACATGAAGACAGGCAAACATAGCAGGCTAACTTTTCCTCTTCCACTTAAAAGAGAATAGCTTTGATCTCAGTTGCATGGTAGGTGGTCAGTTTTCATAGCAGCCTGTAGTTGCAACACTTTAAAAAAAGTTTTGCATAAAGACAAACTTCTCCATGCCCTCCACTACTTGAAGACTGGTGGGAGGGGGCTCGCAACATAAAAGGGTATTCTAAAAGAGCATTCCACCTAATTTAAATATTTTTCTTTATAGCAGGGCAGTGGTGTCACAACCCCACCTTTGGGATGCATTTCCCCATTAACCCATTCTTTCCAGTCATCAACTCTTTGACACAGATACAGCAGATGTCCTCATTCCATTTTATAGATAATATAGAAGCACAGAAAGCCAGTGACCTACATCACATAGCCATGTTACTGGGTGGATGGTGATTTATACTTGGGTCCCTCCAGCTTATGTGACCAAGAACATAACTACATTCTATTGGGCTCTTTCTCATGCAGTGGGATCAGTGGGATCAGAACTTGGTATAAATTATTTATCAGTAGCAGAGCAAGGGCTAGGAAAAAATCAGAAAGCATCACAGTTCTCCCTAGGATAAAGGGAGAATGCGTCTAAATGTACATTACCAGATCTCATGCACATTCCCAGATACATGGTAGAACCAACCAAAGGACTTGAGGAGCCACAAGCCAGGCATGATGGTAGCAGCCCATCACACAAAGACACATGAAACTGGTGTAGAGAGATGTGGGAATTCCAAAGGAGGAGTCAAGGGCAACCATGAGTGACTGCATGCTTTCATTGTACTTCACCCTCACGCTCTCCTAGACCAGATGGACCTGGACTGATGCATGGTTCTTGAGCTTTAAAGTAAGATCATGGGAGGTAGGGGTGGGGAGATGCTTATTAAAACACAAATCCCTTGTTCCACCTATTTCTATGAATCAAAATTTGTGAAAGTGAGATCTGGGCATGTGCATTTCAACAAGCTTCCCGGGGATTCTGACCACACTTGGAGAAGCATGGGCCAGATTGCAGGAGAAGTTCTGCAGGTGTGTGGGCTTCTCACAACCAAGACAGCTCGGCTTGCTTCCGCACTGAATGAGAGCAAAGAGCAAGAGAAAGCTTTTGCATGAGCTAAAACAGGAAAAGGCAGTTATTATAAGAAGTGTGCAAATCCATTAAGAAAATGTCCCAATCTTTCCTGGAGAGGGCTCCAGCACTGCAGAGGTATAGGCCTGTGAGATCAGAGGGAAGACTTGACTACCTGGCCACCTACTACCAAATACAGGCTGTGGGTCAATGAACAAGGTCCTGCTATAGTGGGGAGGGGAAATGAACAAGAGAGAATAACACCAAGGAAGAGACTTTTTATGAATTTTATATCTCAGCTTTCATTCTAAATGCTACTCACACAACCATACATAACATTTAAAAAAAATTTAACAGGAACAGCAGAAGCCTTCATATACCAGGAAAGAATAAGCAAATTTAAAGAAGGATATACATGTTATTATTTGCTGAGACAGGTAAGCAATGACAAAGCTCAGCTTAGGAACTAAAGGAAGATGTTTGTAAAGGCAGGATGGAGATCCTAGGGATTATTTTGGAAAATTAATAAGAAGACAAGACTACAATTGATATCTTACATGTCCTCAGTAAGCCTCAGATCCCTCCTCTGTAGAATGGGAATAATAGCATAACTTTTGACATAGGGTTATTGAGAGAATTAGATAATGACAAGTTTAACAGGTTAACAGATATGTAGTAAATGCTACTTATTATAGCTCATATCATAGGATTGCTAAGTGGACTAAATAAGGCAATGAAAGCAAAACTCTTGGCATATCAACTGTACATAGTAAGTTATAACTGCAAACACTATTATAAATCATAAAATGACAGCAGAGAACAGAAGGCAAAAATAGGAACAAAGAGCAAGGGCAGTGAATAGAAAACAGTAACAAATAAAGTAATGTAACTATTTCAGTAATCAGTTTTAAACATCAATGGTATAAATACATGGAAAGACAGAGATTATCAGAGTAGATCAAAATATAAGACCCAACCAATAATCTAAGCTTCCACTTTAGGAAACTAGAAAAGGAAGAGCAAATTAAATCCAAGTTAATCAGAGGAAAATAAATAATAAGAATTAGAACAGAAATCAGTGAAATTGAAAATACGAAATCAATAGAGAAAAATCAATGAACCCAAAAACTACTTCTTTAAAAAGATCAGTAAAACCCCTAAACATTTAGCCAGACTAAAGAACTAAAAGAAGAAGAAAGGACACAAATTACTAATGCCAGAAATGAAAGAGAGGACATCACTACAGATTCCACGGACCTTAAAAAGTTAATAAAAGAATATTATAGGGTGCCTGGGTGGCTCAGTGGGTTAAAGCCTCTGCCTTCGGCTCAGGTCATGATCTCAGGGTCCTGGGATCGAGGCCCACATCGGGCTCTCTGCTGGGCAGGGGGCCTGCTTCCTCCTCTCTCTCTGCCTGCCTCTGCCTATTTGTGATCTCTCTCTCTCTCTGTCAAATAAATAAATAAAATCTTAAAAAAAAAAACTCACACAAGGAGAAATAATCTGAATAGGTCTATATCTATTAAAGAAAGCGAATAAAACAGAAAAGTGCCAGGTCCAGTTGGACCCACTGGTGAATTCTACCAAAAATTTAAAGAAGAAATCATATCAATTCTCTATCCTCTTTCAAAGGATATCATCCTTCAGAAGACAGAAGCAGAGGGAATACTTCTGAACCTATTCTATGAGGCCAGCATTACCCTAATCCAAAAACAAGATAAAGATACTGCAAGAAGAAAAAACTGTAGAATATATCTCTTATAAACATAGATGTAAAACCCTTCAAGAAAATATTAGGGGCACCTGGGTGGCTCAGTTGTTGAGCGACTGCCTTCGGCTCAGGTCATGATCCTGGAGACCGGGGATCAAGTCCCACATCGGGCTCCCTGCTCGGCAGGAAGCCTGCTTCTCCCTCTTTCACTCCCGCTGCTTGTGTTTCCTCTATGGCTGTGTTTCTCTCTGTCAAATAAATAAAATCTTTTTTAAAAAAAAAAAAAAGGAAAGAAGGAAAACATTAGCAAATTGAACCCAACAATGTATGAAAGGAATTATACATCAGAACCAAGTGGGATTTGTCCCAGGTACGTAAGAATGGTTCACCGTTCAAAAACAAATTAATATGACCTATTACATCAACAGGCCAAAGAGGAAAAATCACATGACCATATCAATAGATGCAGAAAAAGAATTTGACAAAATTCAACACCAATTCATGATAAAAAGTCTCTCAGTAAACTAGGAGGAGGATATCTTCCCCAATTTAATAAAGAATAACCACAAAAGAGCCTATAACTAACATCACACTTAATGGTGAGAAACTAAAAGCTCTCCCACTAACCAAGAACAAGGCATGGGGCGCCTGGGTGGCTCAGTCTTTAAGCGTCTGCTTTCGGCTCAGGTCATGATCCCAGAGTCCTAGGATCGAACCCTCCATCGAGCTCCCTGCTCAGCGGGAAGCCTGCTTCTCCCTCTTACTCCCCCTGCTTGTGTTCCCTCTCTCACTATGTTTTTCTCTGCAAAATAAACAAATACAATCTTTAAAAAAAAAAAAAAGGCAAAAATGTCCCCTCTTACCATTTGTTTTTAACATCATACTGGAAGTTCTAGATAATGCAATAAGACAAGAGAAGGAAATGAAAGATATACTGACTGGGAAGGAAGAAATAAAATGGTCTTGGTTCAAGGATAATATGATCATCTACATAGAAAATCTGAAAGGACTGACAAAAAAAATCTCCCATAAATAGTTAGTAATTATAGCAACATTTCAGGATTCAAGTTTAATATAAAAAAAATCAATCATTTTTTCTATATACCAGCAATGAACAATTTGGAACTTAAAAAACATAATACCATTTACATTATTACATATTACATTACCCCCTAAAAATAAAGTACTTCGGTATAAATCTAACAAAATATGTACAAGAAGAAAACTATAAAACTCTGAATCAAAGAACTAAGTGAATGGAGAGATATTTCATGTTTATTCATAGATAGAAAGACTCAGAATTGTTAAGATGTCAGTTCTTCTGGGGTGTCCGGAAGGCTGAGTTGGTTAAGTATCTATCTTCAGCTCAGTTCATGATCCCAGAGTCCTGGGATCAAGCCCTGTGTTGGGCTCCCTGCTCAGTGGGGAGTCTGCTTTTCCCTCTCCCCCTGCTGCTACCTCTTGGCTGATGATCTCTCTCTTTCTCTTGCTCTGGCTCTCACTCTATATTAAAATAAATAAATTAAATCTTAAAATAAAAAGATGTCAGTTCTTCTCAACTTGATTTGTAAATTTAGGTCATTCCTCATCAAAATCCCAGCATGTTAGTTTGTAGATTTTGACATACTGATTTTATAGGTAGAAGTAAAAACCCAGAATAGCCAACACAATACTGAAGGAGAAGAACAAAGTTGGAAAATAGACAATATCCAGTTTCAAGTATTATTATAAAACTGCAGTAATCAAGACAGTGTAATATTGGCAAAGAGTAGACAAGTAGATCAATGGAGCAAATAAAGAGTCCAGAAATTGGGGCGCCTGGGTGGCTCAGTTGGTTAAGCAACTGCCTTCGGCTCAGGTCATGATCCTGGAGACCCGGGATCGAGTCCCACATTGGGCTCCCGGCTCGGCAGGAAGCCTGCTTCTCCCTCTCACTCCCCCTGCTTGTGTTCCCCCTCTGGCTGTGTTTCTCTCTGTCAAATAAATAAAATCTTAAAAAAAAAAAAAAAGAGTCCAGAAATAAACCCACATAAATACAGTGAACTAATATTTGACAAAGGAGCCAAAACAATACAAGAGAGCAAAAATAGTCCTTTCAATAAATGCTGCTGGAAAAAGTGGACATCCATGTACAAAATAATGACTCTAGACACAGATATTATAGCCTTCTAATTAACTCAAAATGTATCACAGACCCAAATGTAAAATGCAAAATTGTAAATTTCTTAGACAATAACAGAGGAGAAAACTTAGATGACTCTGGGTATGGTGATGACTTTTTAGATGAAACTCTAAAGGCATGATCCTTGAAAGAAAGAATTTATAAAAGGGGCTTCATTAAAATTAAGTTCTGCTCTGTGAAAGATAAAATCAAGAGAATGAGAAAACAAGCCAAAAAATGGGAGAAAATATTTGCAAAAGACATATATGATAAACAACTGTTGTCCAAAATGATGCAAAGACCTTTTAAACTCAACAGTAAAGAATGAACAATCTTACACTGGGAAGAGCTTCGCATAATGTAAAGGGAAGTTAAATCACTGTTTAACACCTGCAACTAATACTCAACTATACTGTCAACTATTAGGTCAACTATAACTCAAATTAAAAAAAAATTTTTTTAATGAACTACCTGATCAATAAATGGGGAAAAGATCTGAACACATCACTAGAGAAGATATACAGATGGCAAATAAGCATATGAAAAGATGGTCAACATAGTTGGTCATTAAGGAATTGCAAAGTAAAACAAAAAGGGGGTAATATTACACACCTAAATAAATGGTCAGAATCCAAAATACTAACACCACCAAATGTGGGCAAGGACATGGAGCAAAAGGAACTCCCAGGGCACCTGGCTGGCTCAGTCAGTAAACCATGCAACTCTTGATCTCAGGGTTGTAAGTTCAAGCACCATTATGAGAGTAGAGATTACTTAAAAATAAAAATAAAAAAATCTTTGGGGCACTGGGGTGACTGTCAATTAAATGTCCAACTCAGATCTTGCTCTCAGGGTCAGGGGTTTGAGCCCTGCATTGGGCTCTGTGCTGGGCATGGAGTCTACTTTGAAAAAGTTAAATAAATCTTCAAGGAAAAAAAAAGAAAAGGAACTCACATTCATTGCTGGTGGAAATGCAAAATGATACAGACACTTTGGAAGACAGGTTAGTGGTTTCTTACAAATCTAAACATGTTCCTACCACAAGATCAGCCATTGTGCTCCTTGATATTTATCCAAATGAGTGAAAACACATGTTCACACAAAAACCTGCATACCAATGCTTATGGCAATGTTATTCATAACCGCCAAAACTTGGAAACAACTGAGATTTTCCCTGACTAGGTGAATGGATGAACTGTAGTACATGCAGGAAATGAAATAGTACACAGCACTAAAAAGAAATGAGCAACTGGGGAGGCCATGCCTGTGTGGAGGCAAGGGGTTTAAACGAGATCTCCGAACCTTACATCCAATTTTGCTGTGAACCTAAAACTGCTCTAAAATATATTTTTTAAAAGAGATAAATAAGGGGCGCCTGGGTGGCTCAGTTGGTTAAGCGACTGCCTTCAGCTCAGGTCAGGTTGTATTCCCTCTCTGGCTATGTTTCTCTCTGTCAAATAAATAAAAGCTTTAAAAAAAAGAGAGAGAGAGGTAAATAAAATGTCATAATAACTACACAGCATGTGGTCTTCCAAATTTACAATAAAGATTTGAAAATATCCACATGGTGACCATGTTATGAGAGACATATTTAAAAGACAACTAGTCTTTAACTTTCATGCCCAAGAAAACACAGGAAAAAACTAATAAACCAATTTTCAAACCCCACAAGAGAACAAACTACATGATAATGATTTTACTAAGAAATTTCTGGTCAGGGGCGCCTGGGTGGCTCAGTTGGTTAAGCGACTGCCTTCGGCTCAGGTCATGATCCCGGAGACCTGGGATCGAGCCCCACATCGGGCTCCCTGCTCGGCGGAACGCCTGCTTCTCCCTCTCTCACTCCTCCTGCTTGTGTTCCCTCTCTGGCTGTGTTTCTCTCTGTCAAATAAATAAAATCTTTTAAAAAAAAAAAAAAAGAAATTTCTGGTCAGGGGCACATGGGGTGGCTCAGTCAGTTAAGTGTCCAACTCTGGGTGTTTAGCTGTGCTCAGTGCGGAGTCTGCTTCAGATTCTTTCTCTCTCCATCTCCCTCTCTCTCCCCATCTGCCCCTCCCCACACCTGCCCACTCTCTAAAATAAATAAATAGATAGATAGATAGATAGATAGATAGATAGACAGACATATAGATAGATAGATAGATAATGAGTAAATAAATAAAATCTTAAAGAAAATTCTGGTCAGGCAAAGAAGACAAAGTATACAGAGTAGCTGCAACAGAGCAGAACTGACCTGGCTCTTTTGGTGCGACTTATGTCCCATATCTTTTGGCTTTCTAAAAGGTCAGGAAACAGGAGTTTGGTGACATTGTTTTGGTGGAAAAGGCAAAGATTCTCATTGAATTAAACAACTGAGGAGAGTTTGGAGAAGTCAGTCATGGGTCCAATGGTTTTTAAAGGATCTATGGGGAAGGGTCTTTAATACAGGAAAAAAGGACACTGCCAAGGCTGTGGGAAGGTCAGAGAGATCACATATGCTAACAGGCATCCCACTTCGGTAGATCTTCACCAGAACTCTCGGAGAACTCCTCCTGAGAGGCCCTGTCCCAGCTGGAGAAGCACAGGTCTGGAATGTTCCGACCCTGTTGAAGTAAGAGGCATGTGAAGCAGAAACAAAGACCAGATATATACTTTTCCTCTTGCTTCCCCAAATAGTCATTCATTCACTCTCTCCTTCATCAATATATATTGATAGAGTACCTCCCATGTTCTAGGCTGTGTGTTAGGTGCTGAGGTTGCATCGGTAAATAAAAGAGAGTCCTTGCTTTCACAGAGGGAGATGCAGACAATAATATAATAAATAAATATGTAATAACATGTCAGGATATGAGAGGTGCTATGAAGAACAATAAGGCAGGTAAAGAAATAGAGTGATGAGGTATTGGGGTGTTATTTTAGCTGAGGCTTCTATGAGGAGGTGAAGTCTGGGCAGAGACCTGACTGAAGGGGTTTTTAAAGAAATAGGTTCAGTAATACCATCCACAGGAACATGATGAAATGTTTCTATAGGTAGTCTCAAATATGAAGTGAAAAGGGGCGCCTGGGTGGCTCAGTCAGTTAAGCGTCTGTCTGCTTTCGGCTCAGGTCATGATCCCAGGGTCCTGGGATCAAGCCCCACATTGGGCTCCCTGCTCGTTGAAGAGCCTGCTTCTCCCTCTCCATCTACCATTTCCTCCTGCTCGTTCTTTCTCTCTCCCTCTCTCTCCCTCACTCTCTCTCTCTCACTCTTGCTCTATCTCAAATAAATAAATACAATCTTAAATAAAAGAAATATGAGCTGAAAAGGTGAAAACGTGGTACCCAACTGAAAACAAGGAGTTGGTGGAGGGAGACTAGGAAATGACCAGCAGAAGAGGATGGTGAATCTTGGTATCAGACAAACCTGTCTGGGTTTGAATCCCTGCCCTGCTGTGTGACCTTTTATGAAGTTATTTAACTTCTTTAAGTCAGCCTCAGTTCCCCCATCTATAAAATAAGGATAAACTAAAGTATCAACTTTCCTGGGTTATTATAAGACTTGCAAGAATTCAATGAGATGATATATATGACTATCAAGCCAGTGTCTTGCTGTACTGTAAAAGTTTTTTTTAATTATAGCTATTATTATTTACCAGAATGTGACAAATTTGTTAGTTTCATTTTCTTACCCAAGAGAATTTTAAAACAAAGACTGACATACTTAAAGTTCTTTTTATTTTTATTTATTTATTTGAGAGGGATTGAGAGCACATGAGAGAGGAGAAGTTCAGAGGGAGAAGCAGATTCCCCATGGAGCCGGGAGCCCAATGCTGGACTCAGTCCCAGCACTCCAGGATCACGACCTGAGCAGAAAACAGTGTCTTAACCAACTGAGCCACCCTGGCACCTGAAGACTGACATGCTTAAAAAAGAAGAGGGGTTTTAATCTGGAATCTATGGATCTGTATCTTGAGGATGAGAATCCACAGATTGATTTTTAAGATGTCTGTAAGTTCCTAAAACTGTGTGCAAAATGTGGGGGATTATATGTGCATTTTTCTGAGAAGAGAGCAGAGGGCCTTCATTACATTCTCAAAATAGACAAGGACCTCAGTAGTTAAGAGCTCTTGCTTTTCAAACCAGCATTTTATTGTCTTTGTTGTTTGCCTAATTTTCCATTTCAGGTTATTCTAGTTTTCTTTCTTTCTTTTTTTTTTTTTAGATTTTATTTATTTATTTATTTGAGACAGAGAGAGAAAGCATGGGAGAGAGAGACCACGCAAGCAGGGGGAGTGAGAGAGGGAGAAGCAGACTCCCTACTGAGCAAAGAGCCCAATGCAGGACTCAACCCCAGGACCCTGGGATCATGAACTGAGCGAAAGGCAGATGCTTAAACTGACGAGCCACCCAGGCATCACTTATTCTAGTTTTCTGATCACAGAGTATTTTTTTTCAGAACAATGAAAATTTTAAAAATGAACAAAAATATTTAAAGGTCTCTCTTCCTTTCTCTTTACCATCTTATTAGTTTAAAGACTTTATCTATTGGTGACAATATTCTCTTTTATTCTCCTCCTCACTTGCTAGAGCTAGAAAATGAGTTCTTATTCACCTGATATTTCCTTCTGCAAGATGCATCTTTTCCTTGGGCTGACTTTCTGATTCTATGCTTAAAAGAGATTGCTGCTTTATCATACTCCTTCTTATCTATATAGCCTAATTTCCATTTTTTCAATGGCATTTTCCTTTATTTAACATTTGTGAGTGCCGCTGAAACCCAAGCTATATGAGTGGTACACTCCTTAAAAAGAAGAAATGAAAAGAAAAGAAAGAAAAAAGCTATGCAATCTGAGTCTCTTTGTAATTATGGTCCAGATTTAGAATGCACAAAATATTACAGTGAAATGTACAAATTTATCAAAAACTAGTACATATCAATTGCAACTTGAGGAAATGACACATTTTTTAAAAATATTTTTTAAGTTTGTATTTATTTATTTGACACAGAGAGAGATCACAAGTAGGCAAAGAGGCAAGCAGAGAAAAAGGGGGAAGCAGGCTCTCCGCTGAGCAGAGAGCCCAATGTGGGACTAGATCCCAGGACCCTGAGATCATGACCTGAGCCGAAGGCAGAGGCTTTAACCCACTGAGCCACCCAGGCGCCCTGACACATTGTTTTTATACTTGCATACAGTTTGCTAGGTCATTTGCTACACTGGCTGTGTAATGGACTGTCCCTGGTCCCTCAGGTTGCCTGGTTTATTCTTTCATGAGAAGTTAACAATGTTTGAAGAGTCTGGGCCTCTCAGAGAAGAGACTCTCTGAGTACATTATCCATTAGGACTCTTGATAGCAAAATCCACACCCATCTTAAACTACCCTAGGTTCACAAAGAGAATTGTTTGGCTAGAACAACTAAAAAGTCTAGGAGTCAATTTCTAGATTTAGAAGAGGGTCCCACACTCTCAAGCCCTCTCTCTCTCTCAACCTCCGTAACTCAAAAAAGCCCCATGCATATAGAGGTCCTAGAATAAGGTTTAAGTTACCTTATAGCCAGCATTCCCAGTAAGCAGGCTTTACTTCCTCAATAACTCTGATGGAGGTTCTGGCAGGAATTAGCAGCATCCTGGATTCCCCCCTACACAAGGTTTGTGAATGGGGATGCTCCATCTGATCCATATGGGCTGAATATGGGAGAGAGACAAATGGAAGTTCCATAGCAGCTGCTATCCAGTGCCTCTCACATACATTCCCCCCTTCCCTGCAGAGAATTCTAATTATTCAGGTAGAACAGAGATCTTGATCGAAAGAAGAGTTTGTTCTTATCCTGAACTCCAGGATGAATTATGATTAGAAATCTTATTCCTGGGCACCTGGGTGGTTCAGTGGGTTAAAGCCTCTGCCTTCGGCTCAGGTCATGATCTCAGCGTTCTGGGATCGAGGCCTGCATGGGGCTCTCTGCTCAGCAGGGAGCCTGCTTCCTCCTCTCTCTCTCTCTGCCTGCTTGTGATCTCGCTCTCTGTCAAATAAATAAATAAAATCTTTTTAAAAAAAAAGAGAAATCTTATTCCTTCAGCTCTATGATTGGTCTGGGGTGGTACTGTGATCCAGTCTCAACCAAAAAGAAATATAATATAAATATAAATATATTATATAAATATAATATAATACAATACAATACAATATAAATATAAATACTCAACATACTCAAAATGTGTTGAGTAGAGCATTTTGGAAAGATGTGCTTTGTTGGGAAAAAGATACAGTATGGTTCTTTTGCTATTTTACCCTTTACCACTCTTTCTACTTGTAGTATGAATGTGATGCAGCAGCCATCTTGTCCCTATGAGGCCATGAGCATGAGGATGCACATGAACACCCTCCCAAAGCTGGCAGACCAGAAAAATAGAAATTTTCTGGGTGTCTGGGTGCCTGGGTAGCTCAGTGGGTTAAAGCCTCTGCCTTAGGCTCAGGTCATGATCTCAGGGTCCTGGGATCGCTGCCTGCATTGGGCTCTCTGCTCAGCAGGGAGCCTGCTTCTTCCTCTCTCTCTGGCTGCTTGTGATCTCGCTCTTGGTCAAATAAATAAATAAAATCTTAAAATAAAAAAAAGAAATATTCTGGGTACTCGATAGCTCCAATGAGCCCCTGTACTAGTCCTGACTGTCAACCTCCAGCTTATTATGTGATACAAGAAACCCTTATTTGTTTAAGCTATTGTTGGTTGTGTTTCCAATTAATTGTAGCTAAATACAATTCTAACTGCTGCAGGTGCTATCACCAGAAGGATGCAGAATGGATGCTGGGAAGTAAAAAATAACGAATTTTCAGAGATACTGAAATATAGTAGTACTCACCTTATCTGGAAAAGATACATTCCAAGACCCCAAGTGGATGCCTAAAACTACAAATAATACTGAAATCTATATATTATGTTCTTTCCTGTACATACATGCCTATGATAAAGTTTAACTTATAAATTAGGCATAGTAAGAGATTAACAATAACTAATAATAGAGCAATTATAACAATATCTTATAATAAAAGGTTATGTGAATTGGGGCACCTGGGTGGCTCAGTTGCTTAGGCAGCTGCCTACAACTCAGGTCATGGTCCCCGAGTCATGGGATCAAGCCCCATATCCGGCTCCCTGCTCAGCCAGGAGCCTGCTTCTCCCTCTCCCTCTGCCTGCTACTCCCCCTGCTTTCGCTCTGTGTGTGTGTATGTGTGTCAAATAAATACGTAAAATATTTTTAAAAATAATAAAAATAAAATAAAAGTTATGTGATTGTGGTCCTTCTCTCAAAGTATCTTATTTTACGTACTCACACTTCTTCTTGTTGTGACATGTAAGATGATAAAAAGCCTACATGATGAGATGAGTGAGATGAATGATGTAACACTGTAATGTGGCATCAGGCTGCTTCTGACCTTCTGACAATATATCAGAGGGAGGAGTATCACCTTCTGGACCGCCGTTGACCATGGGTAACTGAAACTGTGGAAAGCAAATCCGTGGACAAAAGAAGACTACACTATTAATAACCAAGGCGGGACTTTTCCATTTCTTCAAATGCGTACCAAGAAATGCCTTCTACATAACAGAGAGGAGGAGTAAGAAGAGATTGAAAGAGGATGCAGAAAGGAACATGAAAGTGTATCTCAGACTGAAATTCACTTTCCTTCTTCATTGAGAACAGACAGGATAATAAACACCCAGTCCACCAATTAAAGATGAATTTGAGTGAACAAGTTCTTTTTTTAATATGTTAACACCAAGCTGCCAAGGAAGCTTACACCCATAACAGTCAAAAGAGAATGGACTTTAGAACTGCATTCAGGGGCGCCTGGTTGGCTCAGTCGTTTAGCATCTGCCTTCGGCTCAGGTCATGATCCCGGAGACCAGGGATCAAGCCCCACATCGGGCTCCCTGCTAGGCAGGAAGCCTGCTTCTCCCTCTCTCACTCCCCCTGCTTGTGTTCCCTCTTTGGCTGTGTTTCTCTCTGTCAAATGAATAAATAAAATCTTTAAAAAAAAAAAAAAAAAGAACTGCATTCAAATTCTATCTCTGCCACTTATTAGCTATGAGACCTAGAGCAAATTATACTTACCTGAGTCACAGTTTCCTCCCATGAAAGATGGGGATAATGACTTCTATCTTGCAGGGTTCAGATTTTTTTTCCTCCCTTAATTGCTTTTTCAAAAAAGAAGTTTTATTAAGGCATAATATATATCACTGGTTAAAGAGAGGTTATATCAATGAGCTGGGGCACCTGGCTGGCTCACTCAGCAGAGCAGGAAACTCTAGATCTCGAAGATGAGCTCAAGTCCCACACTGGGTGTAGAGATTAATTTTTTTTAATGTTTTAAACATAAATAAATAAGTAAATAAAGTATATACCCATGAACCATACCACCTAAACCTTTACACCTAGAAACCACACTCCTTTTCTGAGTTTCACTAACCTTTCAATTGTTCACATTCATTTACTCATGCCTCATTTATTGGACTCCTCCTATGGGCAAAGCACATGTATATCTAACATGCATAATTTTATATTCTTGTGAGCAATTTGATCATTGGTTCAAAAGTGGGAAACTTACAATTTGTTTCCTATTCATTATGCATACTCTACAACAACATCTATCAGATGTATTGTTTTAAGGCTCCACATGAATGTAACTTTCATTCCTCAGCTGGGATTTTTGTCCTTTTTGTCTATTGCTATATCCTCATCATATAGAATAGTGCTTGCTATATATTTGGCACTCAATAAATATTTGTCAAATGGATGAATGAATCTTCTACCTCTGTTGGGCTCCTGTGATAGGTAGACCTTCTTCCTATTTGAACCTTCCTATTTCCTTAAGCATGTTGAAATCTGTTTATTTCCTGAGGTTCACATGAAGCTTAAAATTGTGAAATAAAGGGAAGGATGCCCGTTGACTTTAGTCACCTTAAGAGAAGTGGTAACACACTGCAAATGACACAAATGATAGTTCAGCCCAGGTCAGGTCAAATGGGTATAAGCCAAAGATTTAGTCATTCTGAATTGCCACATCTTTTTAAGAAAACATAATAACAATGGCCAGGCATTGTGCTAAGTAGATTATATATATATCTCATTTACTCCTTCCAATAATCCTAAAAGACAGGTGTCATCACCCTCATTTTACAGATGAAGAAAGTGGGATTTAGAGAAGGCAATATATCTAAGATCAAGCACCCAGATAGTAAGTAGTGGAGCCAGCATTCCAACTCAGGTCTGTTGACTCTAGAAAATTACTCTGAACCACTTTGTCACATTGCCTTATCTGAAAACCCAAGCTCCTGAATGGGAAGTAGACCTGTACAGATGGGTCATAAAGTGCAGAAACAACCAAATTTAATCTTGAAGTATGTTTAAGAGATCATGTATAAGAGATCATCAAGGGGCACCTGGGTGGCTCAGTCATTAAACATCTGCCTTCAGCTCAGGTCATGATCCCAGAGTTCTGGGATTGAGTCCCACATCAGGCTCTCTGCTTGGCAGGAAGCCTGCTTCTCCCTCTCCCACTCTCTTGCTATGTTCCCTCTCTTGCTGTCTCTCTCTCTGTCAAATAAATAAACAAAATCTTTTTTAAAATTCTGATTAAAAAAAATAAAACTATTTTTGAGTTTATTGGCAAGCGATTTACATTGCCACAGGATGGTTTTATTAGGTTTTGAAATTTTCTGATTGGTTTTTCTGTGATTATTTTTCACATCTTCATAGCATCATTTTTAGGAATACTTAATTGTCAAAAGCTGATTATAATAATAGAGTGGTTAGTTGTCTTGTAAATTTACTTAATATTCAGAAAAAGTTATATATCAGCTAGCAAAATGCTAATAAATGTTAGTAAGCAAAATGTTAGTAGCAAAATGTTAGTAAGCGAAATTTCAGTACTAATTAGCTCAGTACCTAGAATCTGAAAAGCATTCCGTATAAATATTAAATTGCTGAAGTATCACAGATTTAAATAAATAAGATATTAAAAAAAAAGAGAGAGAGAGATGGTCAAGATACAAATCTCAGATTATTACTCACAGGCATCCAACACCATTAATACCAAGCTCTTACCCAGGAAAGGGGCAGAACTTCCCCCACTGACCAGCTGTTACTTATTTTAAATACCACCCCTTTGAATGATTCTTATTCACATAATATCAAAGTAGGTAATTGGAAATCAATAATATTTTTTAACATTTTTGAAGTTTTGGGGCACCTGGGTGGCTCAGTCATTAAGTGTCTGCCTTTGGCAAACTCGAAATGGATGAAAGACCTCAACGTGAGGCAGGAATCCATCAAAATCCTGGAAGAGAACATTGGCAGTAACCTCTTTGACATCGGCCACAGCAATTTCTTTCAAGACATGTCTCCAAAGGCAAAGGAGACAAAAGCGAAAATGAACTTCTGGGACTTCATCAAAATAAAAAGCTTCTGTACAGCAAAGGAA
>PITA01008454.1:0-84358 GCA_004023965.1 Spilogale gracilis
TTTTTTTGTCTCTGTCTCTGTCTCTCAGTCTCCCTTGACTTTCAAGGGTCCCAGTCTTTTATTATTCCCAAGTGAGGAAGTTGGGTGGTGCAGTTAAATCTTTAACTGCTTTTTCACCCACCCTAGAGACAGGATTAGTATTGTTACTGCAAGGTACAGAGTGATTGCTTAAACTCACAGAAGTTGAGACCATTGAGGTAGAGGTATCAAGGAATACAGATAAGAGATACAGAGATATGATTACCAGGAGGAGGATTAAATGGAACTATATGTCTTGGATAAGCACACAGAGGATATATTGCCCTGGCCCACAGGATAAGTGGCTTTCCGGATTCTAGGTGGGGAAAGCCCGGATGGGCTTTCATTCACATTCACGGGTACCTCCACCAAAGTTTCTGGTGGCTTGGGAGGGGCAGATCATGCACCATCCCTGACAGGAAACTTCACTGGGTAAAAATCACTTGCATTTTTATAGACAAGAAATATTTGCATTACTATACTTTTCCTCAATTACAGAGCTGTAAAATAGTTCAAAGACAATGGATGTCACAGATAACCTGGCAGTGTACATGAGCAAGAACATTTGGTGATTTTTTTTTTTAACTTTTGCCATTTCAAGATTTTCCATGATTCCTTCTGACATATTATATACTGTACAAGGTGGGATGTAAGAAACTAATAGAAAGAGTGCCACCCAAGGTGACAAGCTCTTTACTTAAATTATTTTATTAAAACATAACTCTGTGAAGTTGTTAATAATCAAGTTATGAAAATACATAGAATTATAAACCTTCAAAGAACATTGTATCAATCAGTCTTTAGTTCCTCCTCACCCAGGAACATTTGATGACTAAGGTAGCTAAAGAAGTATTCCTCACAGAGGTTAGTTCTCCTTACTAGTATCTCATGTCACTCAGGCCTTGGGCAGTCTGGCTAGCAGGTATGGAACCTTGGCAGCTTTTGGTTTTTCCTTTTCCTTTCCCTTCTCCTCCCCCTCCTCTTTCTCCTCCCTTCCTCCTCCTTCTTTTTCTTCTTCCTCCTCCTCCTGTTCTCCTCCTCCTCCTCTTCCTCCTCCTCCTTCTTCTTCTTCCTTTACTTCTTTTTTAATGAATCACTGAAAGATCTTAATTTTTGATCATCAACTCCAGAAATACTCATATAGTACTGGGGCCCTATATGACTCCTTTTGTCTAATCTGGATTTTCTATTTGATGAATCTGGCCTCTCTTGGTGCACACTGACAAAGGAGAAGATTTTGGGTTCCTTGTCATGGGAAGAATCTTGCTTTATTACTCAGAGAACTGAAAACAGATACCTTATTGAATAGAAACTTTTTCTCCAGATGCTTTCTATGAATTGCTCTCCATCGCTGAACTTCTGTCCCTAACCCCATTGTGACTCTTGATATGACAGTTTGATTATTTCATAGTATAGTATAGAATATATTTCCTCTTCATTCATTCATTGGGCCAAGAGTCATGGACTGCCTCCTCTGTGCTAGATATAGTCCTTGATCCAAGGAAACCAACAGTGAACAAACCAGACAAAAATTGTGACCCCCTGGAACTTAGACAATTTTTTTTTAAAACAAGTGGAATCTCGGCCACGTCAGCTGATACAAAGTGTTATGGAATAAAGAAAAAAGGAGCAGCGGAACCAAATATATGATCACATGGCATAAGTTGAAGGAGAGGAGAAATTTTTTAATTGTGCATTCAAGGAATGTTTCACAAAGACCCGAAGATGGGAAAGGGAGCCGTGTATATATCCCAGAAAAGAATGCACATTTTGTAAGAGTAAAGACCTGAGGTGAAAATATACTGGGGATGTTGAAGCCCATCAAGGAAGAATATTGAGGAGGCCAGTATAAATCTTGAGGAAAAGCTCATTTTTCCTCGTCTTAAACATTGAAGACACAGCTCATTGTATGAACTTAACATAACTTCAACTGTTTTGGGAACATAACAGGAATATAAAGATAGACTTATGAATGAGTGAATGAATGAATGAATGAAGTCCAATGTCCTTCTTCCAGTGAGGGCCACAAAATATTAGTATCACAGGGCTATAGACTTTATTTTTCTACCTCTAAAATTCATAAGAAGTTAACAATATAATGGGGCACCTGGGTGGCTCAGTTGGTTAAGCGACTGCCTTCGGCTCAGGTCATAATCCCGGAGACCCGGGATCAAGTCCCACATTGGGCTTCCTGCTCGGCAGAAAGCCTGCTTCTCCCTCTCTCCCTCCCGCTGCTTGTGTTCCCTCACTAGCTATGTTTCTCTCTGTCAAATAAATAAAATATTTTTTAAAAAAGAAGTTAACAATATTTTAAATTTAAAAAATTTTTATGATTAATATAAAAACAATTTTATTGTATGACTAAATGGCTCTTTCTCATTTTTCTTCTGTAGCTTATTTTAGAGAAAATTAAATCTTTTGTTATCTATTCTTTTATATTTAAATGTTGAAATTAATGTAAATGAAAGTGCTAATGGATGTTGGAGCATGTATTTTAGCTCTCTAAATTAGCTCTTTAAAGTCCTGCTGGAGATGCTTTGACAAGAATAAGATTTTTCAACAAATGTTTGGTTTCAGATAGAGATCAAAGGCTGTGTATTCCCTTAACTTCAGGCTATGACCAGACATCTATAAAATCATGTGCTTTTCAATCTCTCTCTCTCTCTCTCTCTCTCTCTCTCTCTCTCTGTTTTCATTTCTCATTTTGCTAAAGGATTAGCCCTCCTTACTTCCATAACATCTTTATTTGAGGGCATGGAAGATCAAATAGGATGTAGACATACTTTATAGTATCTCAATGCATTGTAGTGCACTTTGTAGATACTGTGTATTTTACAAATAGAGGGTTTGTTACAACCCTGAATTGAACAGATATATTGGTGCCATTTTTCCAACAGTGTTTGGTTACTTAATCATGTCTACCAAAGTTGCATTTTAGTAATTCTTGCAATATTTCAAATTTAATCATTATTATGATATTTGTTATGGTGATCCATGATAAATGATCTCTGATGTTACTATTGTAATTTTTTGGAACACCACAAACAGCACCCATATTAGATGGTAAACTTAATTGATAAGTGTTTTGTGCTCCAATGGGTCCATCAACTAGCTGTTTCCCCTTCTCTCTTCCTCTCCTCAGGCCTCCCCATTCCCTAAGACAGGCCAATATTGGAATTAAGCTAATGAACAAGCCCTACAATGGTCTCAAGTGAAAGGAAAATTTACCGCCTCTCACTTTATATCAGAAACTAGAAAGGATGGAGCTCAGTGAGGCAGGCATGTTGAAAGCTAAGATAAGTCAAAAGCCAGGCCCAACAGTTAGCCAAGTTGTTAATGCAAAGGAAAAGTTCTTGAAGGAAATGAAGAGTGCTAATTAAGTGAGCACATATGATAAAAAAAGTAAATCAGCTTTATTGCTGATATATGGAGTTCTAGTGCCCACCTAAAAGATTAAACCAGCCACAATATTCTTTTAAACCAGAGCTTGATCCAGAGCAAGGTCTTAACTCTTTTCAGTTTTATGAATGCTGAGAGAGGTAAGGAAGCTGCAGAAGAAAAGCATGAAGCTATCAGAGGTTAGTTCATGAGGTTTAAGGAAAGAAGCTAGCTCCATAACATAAAAGGGCAAGGGGAAGCAGCCAGTGTTGATGTACAAGCTACAAGTTCTCCAGAAGATCTAACTCAGATAATTCAGGACGGTGGCTACACTAAACAACAGATTTTCAATGTAGTAAAATAGCATCATATTGAGGGATGAGGCCATCTAGGATGTTCATAGCCAGAGAAGAGAAATCAATTGATGCCTGACTTCAAAGCTTGAAAGGATGGGGCAACTCTCTTGCTAAGGGCTAATGCAGCTGGTGACTTTCAATGGAAGTCAATGCTCATTTACCACCCCGAAAATCCTAGGGGCACTTAAGAAATATTCTAAATATACTCTGCCTCTACTCTATAAGTGGACCAACGAAGTCCCGGTGACAATCCCTCTGGTTTAATGAATATTTTAAGCCTGCTGCTGAGCCTTGCCCCTCAGAAAAAAAAAAAAAAAAAAAAGATTCCTTTCCAAATATCAATAAACCTGGCCAGCCAAGGGTACTGTTGAGGGTGTCCAGTAATATCAGTGCTGTTTTAATGCCTGCTAACACAATCCATTTTGCAGCCCGTGGATCAGGGAGTAATTTTGACTTTCAGATCTCATTATTTAAAAAATGCATTTTGTAAGGCTATGACAGCCATAGAAAGTGATTGTTCAGATGAATCTGGGTAAAGTCAATTGAAAATCTTCTGGAAAAGAATAATTATTCTAGATGCTATAAGGGCATTGGTGATTCATGGGACGTGGTTAAAACATCAACATGAACAGGAGTTTAGAAGTTGATGCTAACCCTCAGGATGACTTTGAGGGGCTCAAGACTTCAGTGGAAGAATTAAGTGCAGATGTGGCAGAAACAGTAAGAGAACTAGACTTAGAAGTGGAGCCTGAAGATGGCACTGAGAGTTGCTACAATCTCATGCTAGAACTATTTAAAAATGAGAGGTTGTTTCTTATGGATGAGCAAGGAAACTGGCCTCTTGAAATAGAAGCTATTCCTGGTGAAGATGCTGTGAAGATGATTGAAGTGAGAAGAATTTAGAATTTTACATAAACTTTTTGATAAAACAACAGCAGAGTTTGAGAGGATTGACTCCAATTTTGAAAGAAGGCCCAGGTGGTGCCTGGGTGGCTCAGTTGGTTAAGCGACTGCCTTTGGCTCAGGTCATGATCCCGGAGACCCGGCATCGAGTCCCACATCGGGCTGCCTGCTTGGCGGGAAGCCTGCTTCTCCCTCTCTCACTCCCCCTGCTTGTGTTCCCTCTCTGGCTGTGTTTCTCTCTGTCAAATAAATAAAAGCTTTAAAAAAAAAAAAAGAGAAAAGAAATAAGTCCCATCCTGGGTAAAATGTTGTCAAACAGCATCACACACTATAGAGAAGTCCTTCCTGAAAGCAAGAATTAATCAATGGGCAAATTTCATTGTTGTCTTATATTAAGAAATTGCCCTAGCCACCACAGCCTTCCACAACCACCATCCTGATCAGTCAGCAGGCATCAACACTGAGACAAAACCTTCCACCAGCAAAACTGATTCTGACTCACTGAAAGCTCAGATGATGATTAGCATTTTTTGCAAGAAAGCATTTTTAAATTAAGGTATGTTCCTTTAATCATAAAGAATGCTGTTACACACTTAATAGGCTATGGTTTGGGTGTATACACAACTTTAACAGGCACTAGGAAACTAAAATTTTCATTTGACGTACTTTATTGGGATATTCACTTTTATCGTGGTGGTCTGAAACAGAACTCACAGTATCTCTGAGTTGCACTTGTACTTAAAGCTATTAACATTATTATATGTTTAGCTATTTATACAGCAGTTAGTGACCTGCAAAGTGCTTCCTAGATCTTCTCTGTTTATTCCTAACTAGACCATATGCTATGGTCATTCAGTCAGAGGCTGGAAAACTTCAGAAATGAAAAAATTAACTAAGAAGGGAACAAAGTTTTCAAGAACCAGAAAGACCTGTCTTGAGCACATGACCTAACTTATCAGTGCTCTTTTCCATCATCTCCTGTTGCTTCTCTTTCTCTTTTTAATCTCCTTTTCTCTGTTTTGATGACATATTTAAGAATATAAGAAGAAGATATATGTGGGTGTGTGAGAGGGTGTGTGTGAGTGCGAGGGACACTGAACTATGTCAACCTCATCACCATTTACCTTTCCAGTTCAGAGCCCTGGATGGCTTTTATTATTCAAGGTGTTTTCAATAATTAGAGAGAAATGGGAAGAAGAAGTCACTTTGACTTCTTTTTTCTCTGTCTCACAAATACTAGCTCTGGTGGCCTCCACTCCATTTGTAGCTTTTACTAGAATTGGCTTTCAGTCATCACATCACACCTTCCAAAATTGTACAGTCTATTTTCCCCTTTACCTATGTTTCCTCCCTCATTCACTCAAGTGTGGCAGATTTGGCAAAATTTCCAAATGTATCTTTAAATACTAGCCAATAGACATTACTTCATTAAAGCTCATTATGTTCTCTTTCTGTTTTTCTCCCTAAACATGCTGATAAAACTTAGACTAGATGGGGGCCAAAATAGAAGAAACAGAACCCAGACTTGGACATCCTTGAAATCTTTCATGTTGAGTTTATCTGTACAGCTTGTTAGCAGTTTGGAAAACCAGTTTGAGGGTTTTAAAATCTAGAATCCTTGATTCAAAATTTGCCAGCTCTGTAGTCTTTGGTACATGAATTGGCGTCTCTGAAACTTGGCTTCTTTTTTGTCAAATGGGAATGGTATTTAATACTTAAATCTAGAAGCTCTTATAAGAATTAAAATAAGTAAAGGTCTTATCATTAGAATTTACCTCATTTCATTCTCATAACATCCCTATAACACCATATTTTTGCCCCAGTTTTATAGACAACTAAGTCTGACCAGAGTCATAGAGCTAGCCTGCCTGCCTGCCTTCCTTCCTTCCTTCCATCCATCTTTCTTTCCTTCCTTCCCTTCTTCCTCCATTCCTTCTTTCATTCCTTCATTCCTTTCTTTAATCCTTCCTTTCTTCTTTCCTTCTTTCCATGAATATGTTTAGAGGGCAAGCTAGGTACCTTCATGAAGCCTCCCATTCTAGTGGAGAGAGGTGATGATAAGTAAGTCGCAATATACAAATGAGAATTTTAAAAGTAATAACTGTAATTAAAAGAAAAATGAGAATAACAGAAAACTATGGAAAAAGAGGGGAAGTGTGTTCAGAAGTATCCCCGAAGAACAGACATCTGTGCTGAGACCAAAATGATGAAGAGCTGCACCATAATAGACAAGGGCATGAGCTGTACACTCATGGGCACATATCAGAAAGTTGAAGTCACAATATTTGAAAAGGGAGCTTGCCCCTCCGAACAAATGTCTCCCTGCTTTAGGGAGAACAATGACCCTATGGTACTTGGCAGTCTCCTAGGATCATAACGTTCTTAGTCAGCAACGTGCTTGTGCTGGGTTAATACAATGTGCTTCATATGTTTGTCTTTCTGTAATTCCAACATGATGAAGGGACAAGGGGCATCAAAAAGTGAATATGTCCCTCTAGTTTACGGTCATGTGCTAACCTCAAAGCAAGCTCCCTGCCCATTAAGCTTCACTGGAGATGAAAAGAGAGAAACGATCTGTTCAAGAACAAAGCAATGCAAGTATTAGTTGGCTGCTGTGGCACCACACAGTGCAGTCTGCTCAGCTCTTTTGAGCTCAGGCTGACTGGCTCCCAACAGAGCAGGGACGAAAATACAAGAATGTGGAACTTTTAGACCAGATGTTCCTTGATCTGAGCTAGTTTCTGTTGTCACATCTCATGCCCTCTTGTGGCTCTGATTACACCATCCCAAGGTAGCAAATACCTTGGAAACAGAATTTTGGAGGAGATTTTGATTGGACTTGTGACGAAGGCTCAAACCAACCCATTAGTAACGGATCAATCTGTTGTTGGCAAATTGTTGTGTGACATGTGGGGTATGTCCCCAGACATAAGAGGAACTCACATTGAGTTAGGAAGGGAGGGGTGAACCGGGAGCCCCAGTTGGATCGCAAGTGAAGTAATAATATGAAATCATAGTGATTCAACATGGCTGGGGGCTTCCTGCACAGCACGGAACTTCCAGCCACCAAACGTGTTCCCAAGTGAGAAGACACGGCATGCACAAGAAGCACTTCAGAGATGCCAGTCTGTATTCATACGGAGGTAAGACATATAAATCATCTGCCACCTTAGACAAGGTGTATTTATTTCCTAAGGCTCTTGTAATAGAGTACTCAAAACATGGGTGGCTTAAAACAATGAAAATTTATTATCTCACCATTCCAGAGAGACTAGATGTCTGATATCAAGGTGCTGGCAGGGCCATGCTTCCTCCAAAGTCTCTAGGGGAGAATCCTTCCTCGCTTCTTCCAGCTTCTGGTATTTGCTGACAATCCTTGGTGTCCCTTGGCTTGTACATGCATCAGTCCAGTCTCATGGCCATCTTTTGCCTTGGTGTCTCCATGCTGTCTTTTCTCTGTGCACATCTGTCTCTGTGTCCATACTGGATTAGGTCATGCTGAGTCCTACTGGATTAGGGCTCATCCTAATGAACTCATCTTAACCTGATTACCTCTGTAATGACCCTTTTCCCAAGAAGGTCACATTCTGAGGTAATGGGGAGTTAGGACTTCAACACGTCCTCTGAAGGAGACATAATTCAACCCACAATGCTAGTTTGCAGTGCAAGTCATTAGTACCATGTGCTTTCTTACCTGAGCTACCCAATCAGAGGGGACAACAGGAAAAGAGTGCCAGATTTAGAAAAAAATGAACATGTTAAATTTGGGTTGCAGATCAAAAATGCATAATTTTTAATTGAAATGTGTTCCAAATATTTTATAGGACATACTGATGTTTAAAATATATACTGGTTATATATATGAAACTCACATTTCACTGGATATCCTGTATTTTATTTGGCAACCCTAAAACAGACCCTGTGAGCCTTCCTCCTTCTGGTAGCTTCTAGGTTCCAGTCTACTCCAAGATGACACCAGAAGCAATGCATTTGCAGTGGAGAACCCGTCCTGAGAGTGCTGAGCCTTGGAGTACAGCCCCCCATGGATTTCAGATGTCTGATCTGACCAAAGCAATCTAATGATTTGGTTTCTTCATCAGTTAAAAATGAAATAATAATGTCTTTCTTACCCACCTTAAATTAGTGTTGTGATGCTCAAATAAGATTAATGAAATGAAAATGCTTCCCAAATATTCCAGTGCTATTGTAGTAGCAAGTTGTTGCATTTCTAGCTTTGAACTTAGGAGCCCCAAATTTTGCCTTATTCTGTGTTCAGAAAGCCAGTTCTGTGGACCAGCAGATAGTGTGGGTACCTCCACCCCTTAACTCTAGGAAGTGAATTGTTTCCTTGGAGAACCACTGCCATGGCTTCAGTGTTTCACAACAAAACACTAAAGAATTGGAATGGAAAATGTTGGCCATAAAAGTGGCCCCCTAAGGTGATGACCAGAACATTTTGCTTTCAGACCTCTGTCCTGAAACCTAAAAGTTTTTCCATCAAAACCTTCATACATCTCTTTCTCTGCAGATGGAATTAGTGATTGTGTACCAGTGGGCGAGGAATCACTTTTTACATTTGGAGAAAAGTCTCATCTAAAAAAAAGGGGGGGGAGGAAAAAGAGGCCCTGAAATGCTGAGTACTGAGATCACAGCATTTTATGAACAATACGCAACCAATTCTGAGGGAAATTTTCAAGTAAGAACTGGAATAATTACCCACACTTGCTAAATAAACACTCGATGTGGTTGCTATCAAAATGAAAATCCATCATTTTTATTTTGACTCTAAGCATCCATAATTAAGTAGGCTGGGCAGCTGTTTTAAATCCACGCACCTAAGGAGGAAAATTATATGCTTTATCCAGTAAGGAGCTTGTGGTTTGTGTTTTACATTTTGTCTCTAAGGGATTTTTTTTTTTTTTTTTTTACCAGAAGCTGAAAAATTTTCCTTCACTTGTTGGAGGTAAAGGGCTCTTGTCAGTTTATAGGAAGTATCATAAAGTGAGAGTTAATTTTATTACATTGCTATAGCTTATGTAGTATTTCAATATATTTACCAGTTTAATTCTTTTCCTTAAGTGTGCTATATTTAGTATCTAAGGGTATGATACAGGTACAGCAATATAGTGTCATTGCTTCGATCGGACATTTAGGTGGGGTTACTGTTAAGTGTTAAATCAAATCAATTAATGTTTTTGTTTTTAAGAAATGGTCATTTTATTTGATAACTGTCTTCTGTTTCGTGTGAGACCACCATGTACTATTAACAGTGCCATAGTCTGTAGCTCTACTTGCAGATTGCGCAGAGGAGAAATTCTGTGAAATTAATTGTCAAGCAGAACAGTGTTGCAATATTTACGTTGTCTAGAAGAGCTAATGCTTCTTGTTTTAAGTGGAACTTTTATTGCTAATTAAGATTTTCCTTTTTAATCTTTAGCTTAGAACATGGCCTTAAGATGTTAGTATTTTATAAGAGTCAGTGACTTTATAATAACCAGTGGCTTTTCTTACCTAAGACAGACATCATCGGAGAGGAGGACAGTTAAGGAGATGGAGTCAGTCTCTGTGTCTTGCTGAAGGAAATTGGAAATGGGTAAAAATGGACCTGTATACTTCTGGCTATCCTGCCATGAACATGGAGGTTCCTGGGAGAGAGAATGGTGAGAAGGATGACATGATATCTGCTGGGTGGACCCATCATGTGAGCACAAAGGCCTGACAAACGTCCCTCATGTGAGAAGTCCATGCAGCTTGTGCCCAAGCACAGGTTCTTAGATATTGATCAATGGATGTTGTAGATGACCTTCAGTTGTTTTTCAGACTAATAAAAATCTAGATATCCCCCAGTGAGGGAATATCTAGTGATTTTTAAGGTTTTGAGAGCCATTTTCTTCAGTTTGCAAGTCTTTAGACAGATGGCTCTAGTAGGCCATTTAGGACTTTAGGACTGAGCGGAGATTGGTTACTACTTGAATATATCACCCTTCTAGAAGTAAATCATTAGTACCTATTTTCACTTTGCCATACTACCCTTACTAACCATCCCCTACCTTGCAAAAAAAAGAATTTTACAAACCACTTTTATGCGAATGATCCCAAATCTTTTATCCCCATTGACAACTGAGGGACCTGTGTCTCAAAGAGATGGGGTGACTTTCCCAGAGTCCTCACTATGAGTATGTCTTCTTCCCTAAACTACTATGTGTCAATTATTCACTTATTAAAAATTATTTATTAGAACCTATTACAAGCCAGAAGAGGTGCTGGAATCAATTGGTGATCAATCAAGAAATAAGAAATACACTGTCCCTCCCCTTCTAGAGCTTGCAGATTCTGAAGGGAAACAGTTAAGTGAGCAATCACAACACTGAATAATGAGAACTTCTGTGGGTGAGGCATAGGGTACTACTGAGGGGTTGTTAAAAGCCCCATGTCACCACCATCTCAAGTGACATTTATAGGGCATTTACTGCATGCCGGCCCTGTGTCAGAGCTTTGCAGGTATCATCTTGCTCATCTAGGAAGTCTATAGGTGAGAAGAGAGACACATGGAGAGTTAACCACTCTGCCCACTTCACAAAGAAAGGTGAAGCCCAAATTTAACCAGGCAGTCTGGTTTGAGCCCAAGGATGTGGACCTTCACCTGGATTAATTATAATCTTCCTGAAGAAAAAATTAGGATATTTTGGTTAGCAAACTAACATAATTTTGTCCACTGAAGCAGAAAATGTTAGACTAATGATCTGTTTGAATTAAAATCTATCAAAATTCCTAAACAAATTTCTTTAAAACTGAAATAGAAACTAAACTTTATGAAGTTTCTGTGGCCAGGGAATAGAAATTATTTTAATATTCTAACTGGCCCACAGTCGTTTCAAGGGTGTTAGTTGCTATGCTCATCTCTGTTGTATTGCAAACAGGGTTTTTCACCTTCTATAAATCAATTAGGAGTGCAGAAATTACCAAAGGGTATCATTATGACCACAGAGGATTTAATAGATGTAGCCTTGAGGTCTTGTTGTGGGAAAACATAAGGATGTCAATTGTGTTTCCCCTCTAGAAGACTGGTCCAAAGCCAAGCTTGTAATGGCACATGAAGGGACATGTTTCCACCCTTTTTTCCAGCCTCTTGAGTTTTATTTTTTACAACTTTTTTTTTTAAACTTCTATACAGACACATTTAACGAACTTCCCAGTCCCATTGGTTATAATGCTTTTATATCCAGTAAAGTCATTTATATTTTTGATTTGGTGGTCTATTTTTTTCTAGACATTAATTAGGAACCTAAAATATTGCTAGCAATCAAGAGTTAAAGGCAGGTGGCAAAAGTGTTTCAGCAAGAGTAATACCATTTTGTTTTATTTTGCTTTGCAGTTTAGAAAAGGAAATTGCATTGCTTTTGAAAATAAATGTGAAATTGTCAACCATGCCATTTCTATTCTGGTCTTCAATCGAAACTGTCTTTGTGGCAGACTGCACAGAAAGTCCTGTCTTCAATCAGCCTCAAGCAATCTATGTAGAACATTTACCCCATTTCCAATAACACATAGATTGGCAAACCAATACTAGTGAAAATAAAATTATTTTATTTTATTTTATTATGTTATGTTATGTCACCATACAGTACATCATTAGTTTTTGATAAAATTACTTTAAATTATAATTCATATTCAACTAAATATAATCAACACATGCTTTAGCTCTTTCTAATGTGTTTTTCTTACATACACCCCAAAGCACAAATTTCTTCTCATCATGCCAATCTTATTTGCATATCAAAGACACACTTAATTTTCATGAAGATTTATTTTATTTGATTGATTGATTGATTATTTTTTAGTAATCTCTACACCGAATGCAGGGCTCTAACTCATGACCCCAAGATCGGGAGTTACATGCTCTTCTGACCTGAGGCGCCCCTGATGAAAACTTTTAATGTTGTTACTTCATCAGTTGTTAGGACAATTGACAATCAGCCTACCTTCCCATTGTGATAAATATCTGAAGTGACGGTCTCTAATTACTTTATATAAGCATTTTTAAACTAAAAATATCATTCATTTTTTATTATTTCCTTTTTACCAAATTTTGCTCTGAATGTCTCTTGTCTTTTGCTAAAGATTTACACTGTTTGGTCTGTTTTGCCTATGTGACTAAGTGGCAAGAGGCAGGCCGCCCACATCCAGTGTTCTCTGGGGGGTGGTGTGGGAGTGAGGAGGCCACGGCTGTCCACCCATCAGAATGAGTCACCCTCACCTGCTCAGCTGAAGCATTTCTGACATCTTATTCTGAAAGAGTTGGAGTTTGTTGTAGATTTAATGCAATCTATGGAATGGAAAGAGGACAGAAGGGAGACAGACACAAGCAGAAGACTCAAAAACCCAGAAGGCCTGGGTTTTAGCCCCCAGTTCTAAAATCTGGTGGCTTTGGGCAAGTCCTTCCTCCCCTCTGCTCCTAAGTTCATTCATATCAAACTGGGTAGGTTGGAAAAAACATTCTCTGAGATTTATTTCAAGTCTAATGTGGTATGTTTTCTAAGGCCTTCTGACATAATGGATGTAAGCCTGCTTTTGACAAATAAAAGTTGTTATTGTTGATTCATTTGATAATGAAATCTAGGTTTTCAATCCATACCAGTGTAGCTTGAATTCAGAAGGGGTAAACTCAGGCACTGTGATTGGGGTTAGTCAACCCAAGCAGGTGGTTTGGGTGCTTGCAAACAGGGACAAATGAGCCTGTCTGGGTCATTTTAGCCACCCACAGCATAATTCACAAGGGACAGACTCCCACTATAGTCAAATCAGTATATGCTAAAAGTTAGCCATGGCAGAGCCATTTGTCTTAACTTAAAGTCTGTTAGCTGAAACCTAATTAAACATTGCCAGTTCCCTGAAAAAACAATTTTGAAAAAGTCATTCTGCAATACCATCTTGTCATTGCAGAAAGCTTTAATTAGCAGTACATGTAAAGAATGGGAAATCTTTTGCTCAAGTGTGTGTTACCTTCAGAAATAGTTAGGTCCTCCTCTAGAATAACACTTTTCAAAGGGGCTTTTTGATGAGACATATGTTCTCTTTATGCAACTTTGAAGACTATCAGGTTGGTAGGTCTTTTCCTACAGTTAGAAATAAGGGGAAAAAAAGTAAATTTTGCTTTGTTCATCAGGAGGATGTATAGAAAATAGCCAAACTATGTAATACTAAATATAACCCAAACATCCTCAATTACTTCTATATCCTTTCTTCAGTTCTACAGACCTTCCTTTTATTTTTAAGCATTTGGTGGGATTTTCTGGTCTACCAGTTTCCTGGCCCCAGTTATTTCTGGTATATTACTGCTCCTGAAAATTCAAAACTTTCCCCCTAATGGTTTGGTATTTAAGATTCTGAATATAGGAGGACCTGGGTGGCTCAGTCAGTTAAGCATCTGACTCTTGATTTTGGCTTAGGTCACAGTGTCAGGGTCATGAGATCAAGCCCCATGTCGGGCTCCACACTGGATGTGGAACATGCTTAAGATTCTCTCTCTCTCGGGGCACCTGGGTGGCTCAGTTGGTTAAGCGACTGCCTTCGGCTCAGGTCATGATCCTGAAGACCCAGGATCGAGTCCCACATCGGGCTCCCTGCTTCGGCGGGAAGCCTGCTTCTCCCTCTCTCGGTCCCTCTGCTTGTGTTCCCTCTCTGGCTGTGTTTCTCTCTGTCAAATAAATAAATAAAATCTTTAAAAAAAAAAGATTCTCTCTCTCTCTCCCTCTCCCCCTCCCTCTCTTCTCTCTCCATCTTTTTGTCTCTCCCTTCCTCCCTCAACAACAAAAAAAAAACCTACTATGAATATAAAATGATATGATCGAGCAGCGCTGGCCTGGGGTTTTCCAAGAATGGCCTAGAGAGACTTGTCAGGTGAAGTCTCACTTCCTCCTGTTAGGCTGCACTGATACCGCTTTTGACTTTGGTAAGTTTTCTAAAGTAGTCATTGTTTTGAGCTGTGGTTTAAAAGTTTCAAATTGAAGTGGATTCTGTAGTAAATAAGAAAGTAAAAAATCACTGTTCTTGAGGCAAGATGGTGATTGGTGAGCAACTTGTCTTCCTCTAAAAAGCAGTTAAGTCGTTAAGCTCACTGCCCTCCTGTAGGTACCATACTAGTGATGTAGACTGGTTCTTCTAACTTCTTTTGCCTCAGTTTGTCACTTAATCAAGTTAATCATCTTTTTGTCCCTCTCAAACTGACAGAGGCATTACATTTGAGATACTGAATATGTTCCCAATGAAAATCTTCCATTGAGCTGCTTCCATGTAGAGGGAAGTTTCCTCAGAAAGAACACAAAAGTTAAAGAAAGTAGAGGGGCCCCTGCAATTACCAGAAAGGCTGATTTGAGCATAAGAAAAAGAAGAGTGCCTTGAGGACTAACCTCAAACTCAGATTTGGTTCGATAGCTTGCAATCACTCGTGGATTGCATCCAGATTCTGCATGAAATATCTGCTGTGTTGAGATGGAAAGTGGCCCTAAAGATGAGTACATATGGCTCTGGGGTTCTCTTGCTGAATGGATACAAAACAGTGTGGAATAAAGTAGATCAGGAAGTATGTTCCCATGAACAAGTGATGGGTAAAAATACAAGGTAAACTATGCCACATTAGTCTTTGATGCCTAATTGTATCTTTGTTTATTTTTGTTTGTTTTTTATATACAACTGATGGTTGGTAAGTTACATCCATCTAGTATTCCAGCATTGGAAATTATGAAAATGGTTCCAGACACATAAATCAGTTATTGTAACTCTTTACTTGGAGCAAGACCATAGCTTCTAGTTTTGTGTAGTTCAGTGCCATCCCCATGTAATATGAATTTTCAGAAAGAAATATAAGGGCTGGACAATAAGTCAATCTTCCCAACCCCTGAGGCTACTCAAGTACTGTCACCAAGCCTGAGGGGACCTATAAAGTGGTCAAAGTGAAGCAAAAACCCAAGCTTCTCTATAGAGTATTGCTGATAGCCAGTACATACCAACTCAGCAGAGGTAGCTGAACTTTCTTTACACATAGAATTTAAAAGGAAAATTGTAAAATATCTCCCTTCTAAATAACATCAACATACACTAGTATGACCATTTCTTGCAACATCATCCTTATTAGTTAGGGAAACACAATGATAGTATTTCCAAATCCATTGGTTTAGGTACAGGGAAATTTTCTTTTCTTTTTTTTTTTTAAGTTTTTCTTTATTTATTTGACAGAGAGAAACACAGCAAGAGAGGGAACGCAAGCAGGGGGAATGAGAGAGGAAGAAGCAGGCTTCCTGCCAAGCAGGGAGTCCGATGTAGGGCTCAATTCTGGGTTTCCAGGATCATGATCTGAGCCAAAGGCAGTAACTTAACCAACTGAGCCACCCAGGTGCCCCGGTACAGGGAAATTTTCAAAGTATGAATATATTCACTGGAAATACTAAGGCAAAATGAAAATACGACTCCTAATTTAAGTCATAATTCTTTATTTCTTTTTTTTTACTTTAAATTTATTTTATTTTTTCAGTGTTCCAAGATTCATTGTCCATGCCCCACACCCAGTACTCCCTGCAATAGGTGCTCTCATACCCACCACCAGGCTCTCCCATCCCCCCACTCCCTCTCCTCCAAGTCCCTCAGTTTGTTTCTGTGTCCAAAGTCTCTCATGTTTGTTTATCTCCCTGAATTACCCTACTTCCCATTTACTTTCCTTCTCCTACTGTCTTCTATATTACCCCTTATGCACCACAAGTAAGTGAAACCATGCGATACTTGACTTCTTCTACTTGGCTCAGAATAATCTCCTCCAATCCAGTCTATGTTGCTACAAAAGTTGGATATTCATCCTTTCTTATGGAGGCACAGTATTCCATTGTATATATGGACCACATCTTCTTTATCCATTCATCTGTTGATGGGCACCTTGGCTCTTTCCACAGTTTGGCAATTGTGGCCATTGCTGCTATAAACATTGGGGTACATATGGTCCTTCTTTTCACTACATCTGTGTATTTGGGATAAATGCCCAGTAGTGCAATTGCAGGATCATAAGGTAGTTCTATTTTTAATTTTTTAAGGAATCTCCACCCTGTTTTCCAAAGTGGCCACACCAACTTGCATTCCCACCAACAGTGTAAGAGAGTTCCCCTTTCTCCACAGACTCTCCAACACTTGTTGTTTCCTGACTTGTTAATTTTGGCCATTCTGACTGGTGTAAGGTGGTACACCAGTGTGTACCAGTGTGGTTTTGATTTGAATTTCCCTGATAGCTAGTGGCGATGAACATTTTTTCATGTGTCTGTTAGCCATTTGTATATCTTCTATGGAGAAGTGCCTCTTCATGTCTCTTGTCCATTTTTTGATGTGTTCATCTTCTTTTTGGATGTTGAATTTGAGTAGTTCTTTATAGATCTTGGATATCAGCCCTTTGTCTGTAGTGTCATTTGCAAATATCCTCTTAAGTCACAATTCTATAGCCAAATATTTTGGACCACCAAAATCAAGTTTGCAGGATTCCTGGGTGGCTTAGATGTTAAGCCTCTGCCTTCAGCTCAGGTCATGATCCCAGGGTTCTGGGATCAAGCCCCACATTAGGCTCCCCTGCTCAGTGGGAGGCCTGCTTCTCCCTCTCTCTCACTTCCCAAGCTCGTGTTCCCTCTCTAGCCATGTTTCTCTCTGTCAAATAAATAAATAAAATCTGAAGAAAAAAAAATAAGGGATGCCTGGGTGGCTCAGTCGTTAAGCATCTGCCTTCAGCTCAGGTCGTGATCCCAGAGTCCCAAAATCAAACCCTGCATCTGGCTCCCTGCTTGGCAGGAAGCCTGATTCTCTCTCTCTCACTCCCCATGCTTGTGTTCCCTCTCTAGCTGTGTTTCTCTCTGTCAAATAAATAAAATCTTAAAAAAATAAAATAAAATAATAAAATAAAGTTTACTGTTCTTCTAGATTACTCCTCTGTGGTAGCCAACTTCCAAAATAGTCCTAATTATCCTCACATACTGGTATTCATACCTCTGTATATTTCTCTTCTATGTTTTATTAGGGTTGGTCTATGTGATCAATAGTATATGGCAGGAGTGATGGTATGTTACTTCTCAAAATAGGTCATAAAAGACCTAGTGACTTCTCCCTCATACTTTCTTTTAGATTGTTCACTCTGGGAGATGCTAGCTACCATTTTATGAGGACATTCATACTTTCTTGCAGAGAGGCCCTGGTGAAGAGAAACTGAGCCAGGGAGGAACTGAGTCCTGTCAACAACCACAGGAATGGACTTGGAAGCAGATCCTCTCACCCAGTCAAGCCTTGGATGACTGCAGTCTTGGCAAATATCTCAATCACAATCTCATAACAGACCCTGAATGAGAACCAAACTGCCTAGCTGCTCCCTAACGCCTGACTCATAAAAATTATGAGATAATGAATTTGTATTATTTTCAGTCAGGTTTTGGGGGAACTTGTTATGTAGTAATAGATTAACTAATGTACTCTCTTTCCTGGTCTTAAATGGTTGAGGGTTGATGCTGTCTCATTTATTTCCTAAACCTATATAGTCCAAAGTAACTTTTTATGTCTTCTAAAAGTGCAAGTTCAAGAATTTCTTTAAACAATTCAAATAAAAGATCTTTTATTTATTTATTATTTATTATTTAAATACCTTATTTATTATTGTTAAATAATTTACTTATTATTTATATTCCGAGATTATGCTGAAAAAGACTTCAGTCTCCTTAGCTATAGATTATCCACAAGGCTTTTCTTTGTGACTTGAATCACACATAGACATACAAATATATGAGTGAAATGCACTGATTTTGTTGACATAAATCTAATAAAGATGCTAAATTGGGATTGAGATAAAAATAAAAGACAAGGGAAGTTACTATAAATGTATCCCCCACTAAAAATCACCTCAAGAAACTCCTCTTAATGTTTTACTTATTTAAAGTAGAAAACCTCTACCTTTTCCTCCACAGATTGTTAGCACTTTAAAAAAAAAGGTTTCTGAAGCATTTTTCAGTGTCAGTTTGCTTCTTATCTAAAAGATAAACAGTTTGAGCAAGATTCATTCACCACCATGTCTCCCTGGTAAATCTTCATTGCAGCTAAATAAACTGTCTCTCAGGAAAAGTTTTGTGGCTGAAAACTCTGCTCTTGAATCTTGTGATATTTTCCCAACATGCTGGCAATGCCATGTTCCCATTGATTTAAGAGATCTTCAGTTGAGAGACACCTGGGTGGTTTAGTCTGTTAAGCATCTGCCTTCAGATCGTGATCATGGGGTCCTGAGATCAAGACCCACATAGGCTTTCTGACTCTCTGCTCAGTGGGGAGCCAGCTTCTCCCTCTCTCTGCCCCACTTCCAGCTTGTGCTCTCTTTCTCTCTCTCACTCTCTGTCTCCCAGATAAATGAATAAAACCTTAAAAAATAAAAGATATCTTTGGTTGAGAAACATGACCCTGGGTCTCTAATTTTTCAGCTTCAAATCCTTTCTCCACAACCAAGTCAAATTGACCACCTCCATAGTCCAAGCAGCTCTTAACCAGAGGCCAATAACTTGAGTCACTCAGTGGAATCTTTCTGTGAGGCTAGGCTGTTTACTAAAAAATGAATAAATAAATGGATTTACATAAATAACTATTGCTAAGTTTCCTTGTGACTTTATGAAATAGTTTTCTAATGAAACTAGATGGTTATATCCCTAAAAAGAAGATAAGAAAAGCATCCAACTTATTCTCATGTTTTTGTTTTTGTTAATTCAAAATGCCAGTAACCAAAATCAGTTATGCAGTTGGGCTCCATGATAGCTTCTTTGCTCATAATTTTCTTCTCATCAAATGAAAGAGTCAAAGATAGAGAAAGGAAGGAAGGTCACAAATCTGAGCTGACCTATCAGCATCTAAAACGAAAAGAGACATGTCCAATGTGGATTACTAGCCTCCACAGGCAGTGCCTGCACACACCATGGTCCAAATAAAGAATGAAAGACCCTATTTAAACCCTTCAACCACCTGTAAGTTCCCTAGTTCAAGACCATGACCCTCAGTGGATTTATCCCACAGGGCTTCGAGTATTTAAAATCTAGGTTTTTTACCTTAATTTTATGCTCCATATTTTTTGCAACTTTTCACTAGAACTTCTTTATCCATTTTGCATCTAATTTATGAGCATAGGTCATCTTATTGAGATTTTATAATAGGTTATTCCTCAAAGAGTTAACTACCCTTATTGTTTCACTAATCCAAGACTGATGAGCCCCATGGATTCAATCTTCAAAGATGCTGTTAATGCTGAAGATCTCCAAAGATCCACACTTTTTTTTAATTAATATATAATGTATTATTTGTTTCAGGGGTACAGGTCTGTGGTTCATCAGCCTAACAGAATTTATAGCACTTGCCATAGCACAGACCCTCCCCAGTGTCCATCACCCAACCACTCCATCCCTCTGACCCCCCTCCACTCCAGCAACCCTCAGTTTATTTCCTGAGATTAAGAGTCTCTTATGGTTTGAGGAGACTTCTGTTCTAAAATGTGCTTAGTAACAGAGCTTAAAGTTTGAAATGTGATGCCACCAACTTTGATTTTCTTTTTGAACATTCCTGTGGCTATTCAGGATCTTTTTTGTTCCATATAAATTTTATGATTATTGACACAACCTGTGTGAAAAATGTTGATGGTATTTTTATAGGGATTTCACTGAATATGTAGAATACCCTGGGTAACACAGACATTTCAACAATATTTATTCTTCCAATCCATGGGCATGGGATGTTTTTCCATTTCTTTGTGATTTCCTCAATATCTTTCCTAAGTGTTCTGTCATTTTTGGAATAAATATCCTTTCTTTCTTTCATTAGGTTCATTCCTAGGTACCTTGCAGTGTTCAGTGCAATTGTAAATGGGTTCAATTCCTTAATTTCTCTTTCTTTGTCTCATTGTCGGTGTATAGAAATGCAACTGATTTCTGTGCATTGATTTTATATCCTGCCACTTTGCTGCATTCCTGTATGAGTTCTAACAATTTTGGGGTGGAATCTTTTGGGTTTTGCACATGAAGTATCATGTCATCTGCAAAGAGTAAGAGTTTGACTTCTTCTTTGCCAATTTGAAGGCGGCTCCATTGCACAATGGATAGCACATTGGACTTCTTTGCCAATTTGGATGGATTTTATTTATTTATGTTGTCTCATTGCTGAGATTAAGACTTATTGTACTATGTTAAACAACAGTAGTGAGAGTGGGCATCCATGCCCTTTTCCTGGCATTAGGGGAAATGTTCTGTTTTTCCCCACTGAGAAGCTATAATACAAGCTATACTATAAAGCTGTAATCATCAAAAGAGTATGGTACTGGCACAAAAACAGACACATGGGTCAATGGAACAGAACAGAGCACCCAGGAATGGACTCTCAACTCTATGGTCAACTAATCTTCAACAAAGCAGAAAAGGATATCCAGGGGAAAAAGGACAGTCTCTCTCTCTCTCTCTCTTTTTTTTAAGATTTTATTTATTTGACAGAGAGAAACACAGCTAGAGAGGGAACACAAGCAGCAGGAGGGAGAGAGGGAGAAGCAGGCTTCCTGCCGAGCAGAGAACCTGATATAGGACTCGATCTCGGGTCTCCGGGATCATGACCTGAGCTGAAGGCAGTCGCTTAACCAACTGAGCCACCCAGGTGCCCCAGGAGTCTCTTCAATAAATATGGTGCTAGGAAAATTGGACAGCCATATGTCAAAGAATGAAACTGGACCATTTTCTTACACCATACACAAAGATAAAATCAAAATGGATGAAATACCTAAATGTGAAACCGGAATCCATCAAAATCCTAGAGGAGAACACAGGGAGCAACTTCTTTGATTTCGGTCTTAGCAAGTTCTTGCTAGATATGTCTCCAAAAGCAAAGGAAATAAAAGCAAAAATGAACAACTGGGGCTTCATCAAGATAAAAAAACTTCTGCACAGCAAAATAAACAGTCTATAAAACTAAAGACAACCAACAGAATGGGAGAAGATATTTGCAGATGACATATCAGATAAAAGACTAGTATCTAAGATCTATGAAGAACTTATCAAATTCCACACCCAAAGAACAAATAATCAAGTCAAGAAAGGAGCAGAATATGTGAACATATATTTCTCCAAAGAAGACAACAGAATACAAATCACCAACAGACACATGATAAAAATGCCCCACATCACTTGGCATCAGGGAAATACAAATCAAAACCCCAATGAGACACCACGTCACACCAGTCAGAATAGCTAAAATTAACAAGACAGGAAACAACAAAAGTTGGCAGGATGTGGAGAAAGGGGAGCCCTCTTACACTGTTGGTGGGAACGCAAACTGGTATAGCCATTCTGGAAGATAGTATGGAGGTTCCTCAAGAAGTTAAAAATAGAGCTACCCTACAACCCAGTAATTGCACTATTAGGTGTTTACCCCAAAGATACAAATATAGTGATCCAAAAGGGCACCTGTTCCCCAAAGTTCATGGAAGCAATGTCCACCATAGTCAAATTGTGGAAAGAGCCAAGGTGTCCATCAACAGGTGAATAGATAAAGAAGAGGTAGTTCATATATACAACAAAATATTACTCAGCCATCAGAAAGGATGAATTTACATCGACATGGATGGAACTGGAGAGTATTATGGTGAGCAAAATAAGTCAATTAGAGAAAGACAAATATCATATGATTTCACTCATATGAGAAATATAAGAAACACTGTAGAAGATCATAGGGGAGGGGAGGGAAAACAGAATGGAAGGAAATCAGAGGGAGATAAACCATGACAGACACTTAACTCCTGGAAACAAACTGAGAGTTGCTGCATGGGGTGGGGGGATGGTGTAACTGGGTGATGGGTATTAAAGGGTGCACATGATGTGATGAGCACTGGGTGTTATATGCGACTGATGAATTACTGAACCTTATATCTGAAACAAATGATGTACTATATGTTAAAAAATTGAATTTAAATTTTAAAAAAATCATAAAAAATTGAGGATTTGTCTTTTGCTGGTGGGTTTCAGGCTTGCTCTCTGGATTTTCCCAGGGGTGAAGAAAGTGCCCTGAGATTTTCCATTGATTGAGAAAGAGAAACATTTGAACCCCCCCCCCAAAAAAGTGTATTTTTTTTCCCACAATAGAGGGCTCACAAATGTTTTGGGCATCTATTTCAAAACTACTAAAATGAGGGAAACAAGAATATAATTCTAGGGGGATGATGGTTTGGATAAGAGCCAGTTTCAGGAACACCAAAGAATGAATGATTTAGCACTAGCCAGATCTCTGTATCTGTCAAGCCCTCCACAGAATCCACGACAACATGTTCTAAATCACACATTAAAAAATATCATTCAAAAGGCATGGGAAAGCCATGAAGCTGGGAACCCATCAAATAGATTTGCCCAGTTTACATGGGCACAATTTCCCACAACTTATGAACTCAAAATTAGACATTGCTAGATGGACTCTTACTCCACTTAGCTCTCCTTTGACATTTTCAGCTTCAAAATCCGTTTATCTGGGAAGACCAAATGAATTAATTGAGATTCTTTTGGTGCTGTCCAATACTGTAGCCAAATTTAAATTCATTAAAATGACATGAAATTAGAAGTTCTCTTCTCCCATCACAATAGCCACATTCCAAATGTCTGAAAGACATGAGAGGTTAGTGGCTACTGTACTGGACAGTGCAGATGTGGAACATTTCTATCATTGCAGATGAGTCCATTGGACTATATATACATATATATATATGAATATGTATATATATAAATAGAACTATATATATGTATATATAATGGAATATTACTCTATCATCAGAAAGGATGAAATCCACTTACTGTAAAGATCAGTGATATGTGTTCCATATGTCAATACTCTTCAATCTTTTGCACAGTTCAATATTGCAAATGGTGCTCATCAGACTAAATGTTCTGAGTGAAAACATTGATAAGTCACACTTCACCAGATGCATGAGTGCATGAATTCACAAATTAGATCATAATCAAGTACCATTCCCCTTATGAAAGGATTTCTTGTTTTCATAAAGATCACATTCACTCTTTTAAACAGTGGTACATATAAAATGAACATATAAATGTTTACGAAACCCAATTTACTTGCTCTGTACTCTATGGTTCTGGATAACTAAATATTTACTTAATTGTCTTTATTTGTCTACTAAGAACAATCCAAATGGTAGACAAACCATGTGCCCAAACTACAAAATGCTGTTTTTAAAAACTCCAATTAAAGTCACAGAAATTCACACTTTATAGAAGCAAAACTTTTTTAAAAATGACAAATTCTAGATTTTACAAAATATTTAGCTGGAGGGATATACTTTCAAAACACATTATTTTGTTCTTGTTTTGTTCATGAGGAACATCCATTTTGTTCCTCCTTTAGGAGTGACTTCAGTTTCTAAGGAGAGAGCATAGCATCTGAAAGGGATTCTTTCTTCCATACTATCAGGAATTGTCTCCCGTCCCATCACCTCTGATCTTTTCTTGTCTTCTCCAGGATCAGGCCTGTGTGCATGCCAAGATTCCTTCAAGCAAATAAAGGAGCCCATTTCTTAAAACAGCCTGGTTGGCCTCATTCAGGTTGCTTGTGCCTCCTACCCCTACCTGGACCCTTGCTTAGAGCCTGCCTTTGTTTCCCTTATTCTTTGACCTGATTTCATTTCTAGTTGAGAACTCTAGTCTAGATTCCAACACCTATTTGCTTTCATTTCCCAAATTCTGACATTGTCTTATCAGATATAATCTTTTTCCTGCCTCAATTATTTTTTCTACCTGTACCTTCGTACCCTGATTGCAGTTCATAAGTGTGACTTTTTTGCCACTCTGACTTGTGTTTCTACTTTTATTATCCTGCTTTATTTGTGGTTTTCTGGACTTGTTGCAAACCTTAAATACAAAAGACAAATGAGGCTCAGAGAAAGGAAGTAATTTCCCCAAGGTCACACAGCAGGTAAAAGGCAGGTCACTGGGTTTTATGGTCCCACCTGCCTCCCTCCATGCTTTCTGGCCCTGAGACCTTATAAGGCCCAGTGCAGAGGCCACACTCTGCCCTAAGAGGTGGAGAGCCCAGTCCTCCCACTAGAAAAACTTTCCTGCATCTTTCCATGCTATCCTCACATGAGTAGAGACACAAATATGAAAAAGCAGAATGCCAAAAATCCAGGAACTACCTGAAAAAATGCAACATAATGGAAAACAAATCAGTTTGGATGTACAGGTCTTTGGGCTTAACAAAACCTCTACATTGATTTATGCTTTATTAAGTAATAGTACTGATATATAGAGGGACACTTCCAAGGATTGTTGGTAACATAGAATACTTTTATAATTGAAGAGTAAGCTCCATTTCAACTTTGGATGATCTAAGGATTTAACTGAGGGAAATGTGGTGGTTGAGTAACTTCTTTTTTACCTGACAGTAAATAATGTCATCCATATGAGTCACTGGAATATATTTATTACTGATATATTTTAGCTCTGACATTCCCAGGGCAACTTGCTCTTTAAGAGTGAGCCAAAACCAATGACTTACGTTCCTTGGAAAGATGAATAGCTTATCTAAACTTCCTACCACTCCCTCTGTGGACTTTTGAATTTGCCAATCTGGAGGATATGCCCCCTTTTGCTTAAGCTGGCAATCCACATACACAAGAGAGCCTTTTCCAGGGGCAATGACTTGAACGTTTAAGTCTTGTGTGTATAGAATTAAGCTAAACAGAGTTATCTTCAGATGGGATAATACACAACCCAAACCAAAGAATACTCCGAATGAGCTCATGCATTCATTAGAGATATCTGAAGAGTGTTGAACCCAGCCAATAGCTGACTTCCATCTCACTAAATAGTGTGTAAATAACTGGCATGGGCAGGGGCAGGGAGAAGGAAGGCATGGATATTAAAGGGGTTTTCAAGAGGTTAATAGGTGACATGAAGAAAGCTTCCAGATATCTGGGGGAGACCAATGTCTGGAACATACTTCACAGTCAGAGAGACGTTGAGCCTACTGTGACAGCAGTTTTTGTTTTCTGAGTGGGTGGCTGAATAATACAAAGAAAACAGTCACTTGATGCTGGGCTTCATTCAATCTGCAATCTGCTGCAGTGTACAAGTAATCATTCAAAATCCTGTGCTTCTCAACTGCTATTGTGGCTTCTTTCATTATCAGAAGGCCAGACTGGAGCAAGCCAAGATAAGCAGCAGATGGACAGAGAAACATATCAGAGGCACCCAAGTCTACCAAATTTCGCCGGGGAAAAATCACCCAGGGAAGAGCCCTATGGGCGTCATTCCAACTCATTACATCTAGAAAAGGAAAAGATTTGCTTTCACTGGTCTCAGCCCTGGCAAGGTGGGCTGTTCTCTCTGGCACATCTATGGAATCAATCTAACTAGATGTGGAAAGAGTCCAGTGGTGCTATGGCAACCACAGCTGCTGCAGGAGGGTAGGAGGGCCCCATAGACAGGCCTGAGGGCAGATGGGAGGGTACACTGTGATGAGGAGGGCCCTCAACACTCCCTCTGGTCCCTATATCTGGGATATAACTTCCCTAGTGGTAACTCCCATTAGGGAAGACAGGCTTTCCTTCCACTAGGAAAACCAGTCCTACTCATGACTATAAGGTGCAGAGAACCCAGGGTGAGAGGGCAAAGGAGTCCATTTGTGGTGCCTCCTTCATGTGTCCCTTCGTGTGACAGTTCACACGTCAGATGTGAGATGTTGGAGATGGTGCAACAAGCAATGCTTTTGTACGACAAAGATTAACATCACATAGGACCTTTATTCTGGAATGTTCAACTGGAGACTTTCCCCCAACAAAGTATTACCCCCAAGAGTCTGTTGCAGCTTTTCTTTTTCTCAAGATGAAAAGTTTTCATATATTTTCTTTCAACTATTCACACATACCAACATCTTATCTTCCCTCCTCTCTTTTCTGTCACCATATTATCACTTCCCCCCTTTCTCCCTAAGCATATGATGGTGACAGGGATACACAATTTCTCTACTAATCTACTGCAGGGTCACTCCCTGGTCAATGAGATTTTTCTTCTGTCACATTAAAGTCTCTTTGGCCCTCATTCTCATCCTTTTCTATTCTACTCATTGAAACTCCGGGGATCGTAAGGAGCCACTGCCTTTGTCTACACCTGGCATTACTTCATGCATTTTCCTGTCTGTCTGAGACTGAGAGGGTCACTACTGTAATTATTGAAAAGTGATGTATATTCTAAATCGGCAGCTAAACTATGGCAGAGTACATCTCCTACACAAGACAGAGGATGTGCAGTTCCTTAACACTCATTCTTCCCTTCCTTTTCATGGAAACAGAACTTTCCACTTCTAGTTGGGTATGAGACCACCTAGAATAAAGCCCATTTATCCCAATTTCCTGTGTAGCTAGTTACAACCACAGGACCAAAATCTGGCCACAGGAATGTGAGAAGAAATTCTGAAAGCAATTTCCACACTGTGTCCTTGAAGAATAAGCCATTCCTATTTCTTCTCCCTAGGTCATGCTGCTCTTGAAAACAATCCCACATGGGGGCAAAGTCAATATCCTAGAGATGACAGAGCAATGAAAGGCTCCGGGCACCCTCATGGAGCACAGCCCCCCGACCGGTGCTGAACCACCTAATTCTGGATGTTACAGAAGAAAGAAAGGAACTTCTGTCTTGTTTGAGCCTGTACTGTATTGACTGCTATTCAGCCTGCTAAATCTAATCAACAGCATTATCTATCTACATTTCTTTCCTCTGTTCTGCCGATTTGGCTAGAAAACTGAGGGGGGGGGTGCGTAGGGAGGGTAGTCTGCACCAATGGAGGTACTATAGGAATTTGCCAGAGATTGCCTCAGGGTGCCAGGAATTTGACCAGGGAAATCAAGAATTAGAAGGAAGTGGGGATGTAATGCAAGACGGGAGGATAACAGCTCACAAAACATCAGGAATTAAGATAAAGGAAGTCAAATCTGATAGAGTCACACAAAGTAGAAAGTCTTAAAGAGAATACATTCATGTTGTCAGACATTTGGGAAACCTAGCACAGGGAGGGGCCTGGACAGCTTCAGTCAGGAGGCTGGACAGAGAAATTCTAAAAGCTTCAAGGACCAGAGCTGCAAAGTAAAATGTGTGAATGTTTCTGCCCGTGGGCTATGGGCTTCTGATAGCTTTTATACTGAAGTGGTACAAGCTGACTGGAGTCATTGAATCACAAGGTTCTCTAGTCTTAAAAGCACTTAGCCTTCTCTGAGCAGGAAACTCCTTGCCTGTATCAGAAAGGTTGTAATCCTTGCAGTGAACTGAGGTTTCATTGGTAGAGAGAAATCTAGACCATAAGGATTCCTCTGGAACCCGTCGAAGAGAAAGTCTAGACTCAGGGTTTAGACTGCGCCATCCAATATGGTAGCCATCAGCTACATGTGTCTGCTAAACACTTAACATGTGGTTAGTCAGAACTGAGATATGCTGTAAATGTAAAGTGAACAATGGATTTTTGAAGAAGGAGCAAAAATAGATTATAAAATATCTCAATATTTTATATTGATTACATGTTGAAATGGTGTTTGGGATATATTATTAAATATATATTGTATTAAAAATTGGGGTGCCTGGGTGGCTCAGTTGGTTAAGTCACTGCCTTTGGCTCAGGTCATGATCCTGGAGACCTGGGATCGAGCCCCAAGTAGGGTTCCCTGCTCGGCAGGAAGCCTGCTTCTCCCTCTCTCACTCCCCTGCTCACGTTCCCTCTCTGGCTGTATTTCTCTCTGTCAAATAAATAAATAAAATCTTTAAAAAAATTAATTTCTCCTGTTTCTTTTTACTTTATTTTATATGGAACTTCTAGAAAATGTAAAATTACCTATGTAGCTCATATTATATTTCTACTGAACAACACTGATTTAGACCCTGGGTGTCCAATACCTGGAAGGAATTTTTGTCTTCCCACATAAGAGAAGGTACAGACTGCAAACACCTGACACCTGAGTCACAGCTTGTCACCATAGTAGCATGTAGCTAACTGGACTCGTCATTTCCTTCCCTTTCTTGTTTTTGATAAGTCCTAACATTTTTGGTTAATGTAAACAACCATAACAATGGGATTCTGTGCACCGTCTCTCATGAAGAGATCATTTTTGAACAAATTCTTGATCCTCTGCAATTGTTATTGTTGGGAGGATAGACATAAGATCAGCCTGCAAGATGGCCGCTGCACCTGTGCACACCACTCCTCAGGACCCTTCATCTTGGGACTTCCTGCTTTCAGAATGCTGTGTCATGATGAATAAGCCAAAACTCAATCCCCCTGCGCATGCAACATTCCCCGGAGATCACATCACCCCTAGGACCTCACTCCCGTTGCCTAGAACCTTCTGCCTAAAACCTCCCAGAAACCCCAGGCCCTAGCCCAACTGATAAAAATAAGCTCATGGATCGGAAGAATAAACATTGTTAAAATGTCTATACTGCCCAGAGCAATCTATACTTTCAATGCCATTCCGATCAAAATTCCACCAACATTCTTCAAACTGTTGGAACAAACAAACCTAAAATTTATATGGAACCAAAAAAGACCCTGAATCGCTAAGGAATTGCTGAAGAAGAAAAACAAAGCTGGGGGCATCTCGTTACCTGACTTCAGGCTTTATTACAAAGCTGTGATCACCAAGACAGCATGGTACTGGCACAAAAAAAGACAAATAGACCAATGGAACAGAGTAGAGAGTCCATATATGGACCCACAAATCCATGGGCAAATCATCTTCGACAAAGCAGGAAAAATTATCCAGTGGAAAAAAAGACAGTCTCTTCAATAAATGGTGCTGGGAAAATTGGACAGCTACGTATAGAAGAATGAAACTAGACCATTCTCTTACACCACACAAAGGCAAACTCAAAATGGATGAAAGACCTCAACGTGAGGCAGGAATCCATCAAAATCCTGGAAAAGAACATAGGCAGTAACTTCTTTGACATCGGCCACAGCAACTTCTTTCAAGACACGTCTCCAAAGGCAAAGGAGACAAAAGCAAAAATGAACTTCTGGGACTTCATCAAAATAAAAAGCTTCTGTACAGCAAAGGAAACAGTCAACAAAATAAAGAGGCAACCCACAGAATGGGAGAAGATATTTGCAAATGACACTGCAGACAAAGGGCTGATATTCAACATCTATAAAGAACTCCTCAAACTCAACATCCAAAAAGAAGATGAACACATCAAAAAATGGACAAGAGACATGAAGAGGCACGTCTCCATAGAAGATATACAAATGGCTAACAGACACATGAAAAAATGTTCATCGTCACTAGCTATCAGGGAAATTCAAATCAAAACCACACTGAGATACCATCTTATACCAATCAGAATGGCCAAAATTAACAAGTCAGGAAACAACAAGTGTAGGAGAGGCTGTGGAGAAAGGGAAACTCTCTTACACTATTGGTGGGAATGCAAGTTGGTGCGGCCACTTTGGAAAACAGGGTGGAGATTCCTTAAAAAATTAAAAATAGAACTACCCTATGACCCTGCAATTGCACTACTGGGCATTTATCCCAAATACACAGATGTAGTGAAAAGAAGGGCCATATGTACCCCAATGTTCATCACAGCAATGGCCACAATCGCCAAACTATGGAAAGAGCCAAGGTGCCCATCAACAGATGAATGGATAAAGAAGATGTGGTACATATATACAATGGAATACTGTGCCTCCATCAGAAAGGATGAATATCCAACTTTTGTAGCAACATGGACTGGATTGGAGGAGATTATTCTGAGTGAAATAAGCCAAGTAGAGAAAGTCAAGTATCACATGGTTTCACTTACTTGTGGTGTATAAGGGGTAATATAGAAGACAGCAAAAGAAGGAAAGTAAATGGGAAGTAGGGTAATTCAGGGAGACAAATGAAACATGAGAGACTTTGGACACAGAAACAAACTGAGGGACTTGGAGGGGAGGGAGTGGGAGAGCCTGGTGGTGGGTACTGAGGGCACCTATTGCATGGAGCACTAGGTGTGGGGCATGGGCAATGAATCTTGGAACACTTAAAAAAATAACATAAATTTAAAGTCAAAAATAAATAAATAAATAAGCTCGGCCAGCCCCACCACAGGACTTCTCTGGCCCTCCTCTCTGCTGGACCAGGGAACCTCGCCAGAGAGTGCCTCCATTAAAGCCTACTCAAACCACGTGCTGCTCTGGGCTCTCTCCTTTACTCGCTCTCTCTGACATTCATCCTCACCGATGCCAAAAACTTTACAGTTATAAACTAATTTTAGTGATTAAAAGTAGAAAAAAAATTTATTTACTTTAAAACCATTGGAATACCAGTAGAAGACACTCTTCATACAGGATTTCCTCACGCACCTAACTGAATATTCATTGCAGTCTGTTCTAAAGCAGTACCTCCTGTTAGCACAAAGAATGTGTCCTCCCAGGTGATATGACAGGGGAAGGAGTATATGAAAAATTTAAATAGTAACATTTTTTTAAAGATAATTCTGTTTTCCTTGACCACTCTTATCCTGAAAAGACAAAGAATGCCTTTACAAAATCCCTTCATTAGGGGTCCTCTAATGAACCATGGCTCATCCTCAGATTAGCAAACAACTGAACTGAACATTCAATAGAAACTTTAGAAACATGCTGGTAACAGAACATTAAAAAAAAAAAAAAGTAAATAAATAAAAAGAAAATTTAGAAACAAATAAAGGAAGTTTACATAGGCAGCTTTACCAGACTATATGTACATGATACAGTTGATAAGCTTTAATAAATCTGTATTATTTACAGAAATCTGGGAGTGACTGGTACTGCCATGGTACTTCCCTTCCCTTTGGGTCTCATTTAAATATCCTTTTGGCTTAAGAGAGAACTCTGCTTCCCCTCCCCCACCCCCCACAATGGCTGCTGATTTCCAGGCCAAGTGCTTGATAGTCCTGGAAAAAACTCCTTCCTTTTGCCTCAACAATGCATGCAGCAATGCAGTAAACAATCTTGGGGCAAGCAACCTGGTTTGCTTATGGTTTGGGTTTTTCTTTAATCTTTCCTTCTTTAAACTTTCTGCATAGATCTGATTTTTTAACCTCTGCTAAGCCTTTCTTAGATTTACAAAAAAAAAAAAGTAAGACACATTTATTTGGGTTAAATTAAAGCAATAGGAGGTCTAATATGAATGGACCTTTATTGTAATGCACTAAATGAAATGAGTCAAACAGAGAAAGACAAATGTTGTATGATATCACTTATATGTAGTTACCAGGGACTGGCAGAGATGTTGGTCAAAGAGAACAAATTTCCAGCTGGAAGAAAAAAGCTTTGGGTATCTCACAGTGCACAGCATTTGTGATTATAGTTAACAAGACTGTCAGACTTGAGAGTTGTTTGCGAGAACAAATCTTAAATGTTCCAATCACAAAAAAGAAATGGTAATATGTGACATGATGAGTAGCTAATGCTATCATGGTAATCATATTGTAATATATATCAAATCAACACATCACTTTAAATTCATAAAATGTTATGTGTGTTGGGGCACCTGGGTGGCTCAGTCATTAAGCCTCTGCCTTCGGCTCAGGTCACGGTCCCAGGGTCCTGGGATTGAGCCAGAGGAAAGCCTGCTTCTCCCTCTCCCACTTCCCCTGCTTGTGTTCCCTCTCTTACTGTGTCTCTCTTTGCAAATAAATGAATAAAATCTTTAAAAAATAAAATAAAATAAAATAAAATAAATAAGATGTTGTGTGTCACTTACATCTCAATAAAGCTGGAAGAAAAGTAAAGCAAGGCAGGGGTTCTATTGTAAAGAGCAGAAATGAGGAGAATACACATACCAGATGCTGGATTCCCCCACCGACCCACCCTCCCACTTTCCACTTCCTTACCCCACCACGGAAAATAAAGTCTTAGGGAAATAAGAGACTAGATCAAGATACAGCGCAATTCAGGTCTAACACCTGAGTTATCTTATTGTCCCTGTGGGTATGAAGACAATTTCTTTTCCCACCTTTGGGATGACTCAGCAACTCTTTTTGTCCCCCTGCTGCTCCAGATTGAAAGGCATTCACTTTCCATGCTTCTCAATTTCAACTCATTGGTGCAAGTGAGAACTTGAGGACAGCAGTTTCTCCATTCTGTTTAGTTTCCATTGTTATCCATAATCCTGTGAACTGCGTAGGAATTGTTTTAATCATTTATTCCTTTTTTGCAATGAAATTTATTAAACATGATTAAGTTAAAATATTCTAGATTGTGAGCATAACATAACATATAGAGATGTCGAATCACTGTGTTGAACACTGAAACTAATGAAACATTGTGTGTCAGCTATACTCAACTAAAAAATTAAAATAAATGAAAAATAAAAATATAAGTAAAAATTCATAAATCGAGTTTTACAATATATAAAAACATTAAACATGGCTTTTCACAGGTAATTGGAGATTAATATGATTTAATTAGATTTAAATCAGTTAAGAGAAATGCACGATTTACTAACAAATTTATTTTAAATGATATGTTTGCTTTTAGTAAGTATAAAAATGTAAGTTTGGTAGTTTAATTGCATTTAAATTGACAAAAATGGCATTATATCTATTTCATTTTGTTTTACAAAAAAATCAACTGCCCTCTTTTTACACAACTGATTTATTTCAAACAACTAGATGAAACAAAATTATTTTCAATCATATTTTTTGATAAATAACATTAAAGAAATGGAAATTATTTGCTATTACTAAATGAAATTCAAATGAAATGTATTTATATTCTCTCCCTTTAATATAGATTTTTGAAGTATGAAAGATGATTTTATAGCTTTACACTAATTGACAAAAAGAAGACAACTTATAGAGTGATTAAAGTCATCTTAGGGTGCCTGGGTGGCTCAGTGGGTTAAAGCCTCTGCCTTCAGCTCAGATCATGAGCTGATCCCAGGGTCCTGGGATTAAGGCCCGCATGGGGCTCTCTGCTCAGCAGGGAGCCTGCTTCCTCCTCTCTCTGCCTGCCTCTCTGCCTACTTGTGATCTCTCTCTGTCAAATACATAAATAACTAAATATTAAAAAAAAAGTCACAGTTGCAGATATATGGTCCCATCTATGTTACTCATTAAGTTTTATTTCAAATTTATTGCATTTAATTCTTTCTGGCTTTAACTAAGGAGACATTATAGGTATAAACTAAATAATATATGACTAAGTATATACCAAGTAATTTAAAATTCCATTACTCCTGGACTCCTGTTTCTCATAATATGGCAGATTAGACAGCCAGAATGACCCCCTTGATGGAAACAATTAAAATGTTGTGGAAATATGTAAAGCATCATTTTAAATGCATTGCTGAGCTGTCAAAAACATAAGGAATCTACTGATCTCACAAAACAAAATTGTGAGCAGGACTCTTAGGGGGGTAAGTAGAAAAGGCAAAAGTAGCTTTGCCCAGGGGTTACCTGTCAAACCATAAAGATTTAGGCCTTCAACTGGACATGGTTGCCCACACAGGGTGTATGATACAGAAGTTAGGAGATGTTTAGGGAATCTAACAGAAGAGCTCCACATAAAACTGAACTTTAAAGGGTAGTACTTTCTAAGTGTTAGATGAAACAAGTACAAAATATTTCCATGTCAAAAACGACAGCATGAGACTATGCTTGTCTCAATCTGGGTGCCAGATGAAGGAAAAAAATCTGTAAGAATTCATTTCTTCCAAGTGACTGTCAGACAAATGTTGCTTGAGGTTTACCTTTTTTGATGCAAAAATTTCAGGCATTGCTGGATTTAGTTGTGACAGTCAATGGTGTCCCCCAATACTCCAAGAGCTTCCTTAGCTTCCTTGGCTTCCTTGCATGTGGTCAGGGTCATGTGACTAATTCTGACCAATCCACTATAACTAGAGACACAAGTTACTTCTGGACAGAAGAAAAGCAGAGCCCGTGACATGGAGGCATGGTCTAGCTCTGTCTTCCCCAGCAGAGTTTACCACAGTGGATAAAGCATCTGCAATATATAGGAGACTCAGTTGGCCTGGATGGAGATCACAAACCCAAGAGAGTTCCCTGAACTTACAACAGACTTTTACTAAACAAAAAAATCAATCTAACCTATGTTAAGAAACTGAGATTTAGTGCAATTTTATTACTTCACCTAATCTAGCCTAACCAGACTGATAAAGTACAATTGCCAGATGACTAACAAAAGCAAATACAAATAGTCTCAGTACTCAAAGAAGTATCATAGAAAAAAATCTGAGTGTAGGGGAAAGATGGAGGGGTGGAGTGGAGGATTCTGTTTAAACCAACCCCTGAGTTTAACTAGATATCTACCAAGCCACTCCAAACATCCACAAAAATCAGCCTGAGGTGTAAGATTATATGGCTGCATCTCTATGGGGGCAGAGGGCCATCAGTCCAGAGGTAGGAAAGACAGAGTTATGATTGCATGAACAGATCTCAGAGGGTGAACAGAAGGAGGAGGGGACCACCAGAAGCTAGCCATTGGAAAGTATTACCCCAGCACAAAAGCACCCTGCACCTAGGGACAGCGGTAGTTTGGAGAGAGGTGAAGGGTGGAAGGCAAGGGACTGATAACAGCACTCAGAAAGAACACGGGAGTTTAAGGGGAAAACACTGGGACTGGGTGGCCAGGATGGCTTGAGGTTTTGGAGGCAGAGGGGGCAGAGACAAGTGGGGGCCAGGGCTCACCACTGAGAGGATCGCTGAGGGCATGCACCACCTGGGGGAGGCTGCCGTTTTCAGTGGTGCTTACAGAGCTGGAAGACTGTATGTTCTGGAGGATTCAGAGAGAAGCAGACTGTGGCTTCTCTCCTCTGGGGCAGAGGTCAAGGTGCAGACATCTCCCTTTGCTCTAGCTCTCTGAAAATGTGCAAAAAGCTGCCAGAGGACTAAAGCAAAAAAAAAAAAAAAAAAAAAAAAAAAAAAAAAAAAAAAAAAAAAAAAAAAAAAAAAAAAAAAAAAAATCTGGTTTCCCCAGAGCCCAGCCCCTGGATAAGGGGCAGGGCAACTCGGCCCAAGCAGGACTGACTGGAAAACAATGTGGCAGGCCCCTCCCGGAGAAGAAAAGCTAGAAGAACAAGAGGACAACAACCCAAAGGTCTCCAAAAAACTGTAAAACCCAAACATCAAGGGAAAATAGTATATTAAGCTCCTGGTGTTGCCTCACAGTCTATTTCTTAGATACTTTTCTCTCTCTCTCTCTCTTTTTTTTTTTTACTTCTCATGTTTCTTCTGTTTTTTTCTTTACCTATTTATCATTTCAACTAAATGGTTAATACAGCATATCCATAATAACTTTTTAACATGAACTTTTTCAGACATATACTTTTTTCTTTTTCTTTTTTTATCTTTATATAGATATAAGTTTCGATGTGGTCTTTTATCCCTATTCAATACTATATATATGCACACACACACACATGCCAGTTTTAATTTATCTGTATCTATGGGAAGTAGTATTCTCTAACATAGAGAACAAAATACATCCAGAAAGTACTGAAACACCCTACCTTGTCAAGGGATTATAGCTCCCTTACCTTAACCCACCCTTTGTGTGTGTGGGGGGGTGGGGGGTGTTTTTTTTTTTTTCTTCTTGTACCTTATATATCTTATTCTTGGATTTCATTTTGGCAGGTTTTTTTGTTTGTTTTGGGGGGATTTTGGGGGTTTGTTTTTTTGTTTGTTTTGTTTTTTGTTTTTTTTGATGGTGGCTTCCAATTGCTCTGAACTTTACCACGGTGCACCTTGCCTGGTTTGTGGTTGATATTTTTGGCTGTTCCCCTCAACCACAACTCAACAGAATAACTTTGTTGGGAGGAGGAACTCCCAACAAAGAAAAGAACCAGAGATAATGGCCTCTCCTGCAAACCTAATGGATATGAGTATAAGCAAGATGTCTGAAATAGACTTCAGGATAACAATTATGAAGACAATAGGTAGGCTTGAGAAAACCATTAACAGCAACATAGACTCTCTAAGGGCAGAAATGAGAGCTGATCAGGTTGAATTTAAAAATGTTAGGAATGAGGTACAGTCTAAACTAGATACTCTAACTGCTTGGGTAAATGAGACAGAAGAACAAATTAGTGATCTAGAAGATGAACTTATAGAAAGAAAGGAATAAGAGGAGGCCTGGATCAAACAGCTTAAAATCCATGCAAACAAGGTTAGGGAAATCAACGACACCATGAAATGTTCCAGTGCCAGAATTACTGGGATCCCTGAGTGGGTGAGGAGAGAGAGAGGTCTAGAATATATATTTGAGCAAATCATAGCTGAGAACTTCCTTAACCTGGGAAATGAAACAAGCATTTGTGTCCTACAAGCTGAGAGAACCCCTCCCAAGATCAAGAAGAATAGATCATGCCCCAGCATGTAATAGTAAAATTGGCAAATCTTAGAACCAAGGAAGCCAACCTAAGGGCAGTTAGGGGAAGGATATTCCTTATGTACAGAGGGAGGAACATCAGAATAACTTCAGACCTGTCCACAAAGATCTGGCAAGCTAGAAAGGGCTGGCAAGACATAGGGCACTAAATGAGAAGAACATGCAGCCAAGATTTTTTTTTTTAAGATTTTATTTATTTATTTGACAGAGAGAGATCACAAGTAGGCAGAGAGAGTAAGAGGAAGAAGGCTCCCTGCTGAGCAGAGAGCCCAATGCGGGCTTCAATCCCAGGACCCTGAGATCATGACCTGAGCCAAAGGCAGAGGCTTTAACCCACTGAGCCACTCAGGTGCCCCAGCCTAGAATACTTTATCTAGCAAGGTTGTCATTCCGAATGGATGGAGGATAAAATGCTTCTGGGACCAGCAAAAACTGAAAGACTATGTGACCACCAAGCCAACCATGCAAGAAATACTGAGGGGGATTCTATAAAAGAAGAAAGACCCCAAGAGAAATATGGACCAGAAATATAAAAGATAATCCATAGAAAAAGAGACTGTACAGATAGTAGGATGGCAATAAACACATATCTTTCAGTAGTAACCATCAACATGAATGCTCTAAATGCTTCCATGAAATGGCATAGGGTTTCAGTTTATATACAAACACAGGACCCATCACATACTGTCTACAAGAGACTCATTTTGACCTAAAGTCATCTCCAGACTGAAATTGAGGGATGGAGAGTGAATTTTCATGCCAATGGACCTCAAAGGAAAGCTGGGGTAGCAATTCTTATATCAGACAATATAGATTTTAAGCCAAAGACTGTGATAACAGATTCTAGGGACACTATATATCATTCTTAAAGGGTCTATACAACAAGAACATTTAATAATTGTAAATATGCCAAAAAATTAAGCAACCTGTAAGAAATGAATGCCTTCGTAGAAACTTACAAACTACCAAGACTTAAATAGGAAGAATTAGACAATCTGAATAGACCAATAACTGGTAATGAAATTGAAGCAGTAATTGAAAACTCCCAAAGAGCAGAAGTCCAGGGCCAGATGGCTTCCCAGGAGGAATTCTACAACATTTAAAGAAATAATACCTATTTTACTGAGGCTGTTTGCAAAAATAGAAATAAAAGGAAAATTGCCAAAATCCTTCTATGAGACCAGCATTAGCCTGATCCCAGAACCAAGCAAAGACTCCATCAAAAAGAGGAATTACAGGGGCACCTGGGTAGCTCAGTTGGTTAAGCAACTGCTTTCTGCTCAGGTCATGATCCCAGAGACTCAGGATCGAGCCCCACATCAGGCTCCCTGCTCGGCGGGAAGCATGCTTCTCGCTCTCTTAGTCCCTCTGCTTGTGTTCCCTCTCTGGCTGTGTTTCTCTCTGTCAAATAAATAAATAAAATCTTTAAAAAAAAAAAAGAGGAATTACAGACCAATATCCCTGATGAACACAGATGCCAAAATACTCAACAAGATCCTAGCTAATATCCAACAGTACATTGAAAGGATTATTCACCACGACCAAGTGGATTTTATGCCTAGGATGCAAGGGTGGTTTAACATTTGCAAATCAATCAATGTGATAGAGCATATCAATAAAAGAAAAAATAAGAACCATATGATCCTCTCAATGCAGAGGAAGCATTTGACAAAATACAACATCCATTCCTGATTAAAACTCTTCAGAGTATAGGGATAGAGGGAACATTCCTCAATATCACAAAAACCATCTATGAAAAGCCCACAGAGAATACTGTTATCATTTTCTCTTAAGACTGGGAACATGACAGGGGCACCTGGGTAGCTCAGTTGGTTAAGCAACTGCCTTCGGCTCAGGTCATGATCCTGGAGACCTGGGATTGAGTCCCACATCGGGCTCCCTGCTCGGCAGGAAGCCTGCTTCTCCCTCTCTCACTCTCCCTGCTTGTGTTCCCTCTCTGGCTGTGTTTCTCTCTGTCAAATAAATAAAATCTTTAAAAAAATAAAATAAAAAGACTAGGAACATGACAGGGATGCCCACTCTCACCACTATTTTTGACAATAATAGAAGTCCTAGCCTCAACAATCAGAAAACAAAAAGAAATAAAAGGCATCCAAATTGGTAAAGAAAAGTCAAATTCTCCCTCTTTGCAGCTAAAATGACATTTTATGTGCAAAATCCAAAGGAATCCACTCCCAAATTACTAGAACTCCTACAGCAATTCAGCAATGTGGCAGGTTACAAAATCAATGCACAGAAGTCATTGTACATTAATAATGTTAACTGTAGAAAGAAAATTAAGGAATCAATTTCATTCGCAATAGCAACCAAAAACCAAAAGATACCTAGGAAGGAATCTAACTAAAGAGGTAAAGGATCTATACTCTAGAAACTACAGAATACTTATGAAGGAAACTGAGGAAGACACAAAAAATGGAAAAATATTCCGTGCTCATGGATTGAAAGAAAAAAACATTGCTAAAGTATCTATCCTCTCCAGAGCTATTCATACTTTCAAAGCTATCCTTATTAAAATACCATTTGCATTTTTCAAAGAGCTGGAACAAACAATCCTAAAAATTTTTATGGAACCAGGAAAGACCCTGAATTACCAAAGGAATGAAGAAAAAGAAAAACAAACCCGGGGGCATCACATTGCCTAACTTCAAGCTATATTACAAAGCTATGATCACCAAGACAACATAGTATTGGCACAGAACTGGACACAGAGACCAGTGGAATAGAACAGAGACTCCAGAAATGGACCCTCAACTCTGTGGTCAACTAATCTTTGACAAATCAGGAAAAAAATATCCAATGGAAAAAAGACAGTCTCTTCAATAAGTGGTGCTGAGAACATTGGGCAGCTACATATAGAATAATGAAACTGGACCATTCCCTTACACCATACACAAAGATAAACTCAAAATGGATGAAAGAGCTCAATGTGAGACAGGAATTTATTAAAATCCTGGAGGAGAACATAGGCAGTTACTTCTTCAAAATTGCCCACAGTAACTTCTTTCAAGACACATCTCCAAAGGCAAGTGAAACAAAAGGAAAAATGAACTTTTGGAATTTCATCAAAATAAAAAGCTTCTTCACAGCAAAGGAAACAGTCAAAAAAACTAAAAGGCAGCCCATGGATTGGGAGAAGATATTTGCAAATGACATTACAGATAAAGGTCTGATGTCCAAGATCTGTAAAGAGCTTCCCAAACTCAACACTCAAAAAGCTAATAACCCAGTCAAAAAATAGGCAGAAGACATAACAGACATTTCTCTAAAAAAGATATACAAATAGTCAATAGACACCTGAAAATATGTTCAACATCACTAGCTGTCAGGAAAATACAAACCAGGGGCACCTGGGTGGCTCAGTTGGTTAAGCAACTACCTTCGGCTCAGGTCATGATCCGGGAGACCCGGGATCAAGCCCTGCATCGGGCTCCCTGCTCGGCAGGAAGCCTGCTTCTCCCTCTCTCACTACCCCTGCTTGTGTTCCCTCTCTGGCTGTGTTTCTCCTGTAAAATAAATAAAATCTTTAAAAAAAAAAAAAAAGAAAATATAAACCAAAACCGCAATGAGAATCCTCCTTACACCACTTAAAATTGCAAAAATTAACAAAATAGGAAACAGCAAATGTTGGCAAGGATGTGGAGAAAGAGGAGATTTCTTGCACTGTTGGTGGAGATGCACGTTGGTACAGCCACTCTGGAAAATAATAGAGGTTCCTCAAGATGTTAAGAATAGAGCTACCTGCTACCCTATGACCCAGCAATTATACTACTGGGTATTTAGCCCAAAGATAAGGATGTAGTGAGAAGGGGCACATGCACCCCAATGTTCATAGCAGCAATGTCCACAATAGCCAAACTGTGGTAGGAGCTGAGATGCTTCAACAGATGAATGAATAAAAAGATGTGGTACATGTACACAATGGAATATTATTCAGCCATCAGAAATGATGAATACCCACCATTTGCTTGGACATGGGTGGAACTGAAGGGGATTATGTTAAATGTAGTGTGTCAAACAGAGAAAGACATTTATCATATGATTTTACTCATATGTAGAACATAAGCAATAGCACGAAGGATCGTAGGGGAAAGAGGGAAATCCAAAGGGGGAGAAATCAGAGAGGGAGATGAACCATGAGAAGCTATGAACCCTGAGAAACAATCTGGGGGTTTCAGAGGGAAGGAGGGTGGGGGGAGGAGGTAACAGCGTGATGGATATTCAGGAGGGCACAAAGTTGTGATGAGCACTGAGTGAATCTGAAGAACATGAGCAGCCCACAGTCAAAATTCATAAAACATGCACACACAAAAAGATACAATGGTTGAAATCTAGATTAAACAGCCCTTCCAAACCTCAAATACATGTAATATAAAACACACACACACACACACACACACACACACACACACAAACCCTAAATAAATAAAAATAAAACACAAAGGACAAAATGAAATTATTATTATTATATTTAAAGAAATAAGAATAATTTGAAAATATAAGCAAGGAAGAAGAAATTATAAACACAGGAAGATTCAAAATGAGTTAAATAGAACCACTAAGAATTAAATATATAACTAAAGTTAAATACTCAATGCATTAAACAGCAGGTAAGACAGAACTGAGGAGATAATGCATAAACCTGAATATAAATCTAAATACATACATCCAAAATGCCATTCAGATTATGAAAGGGAGGTTAAGAGGCACAGAAGTAAAGTAAGAAGATAAACATAGATTTAATCAGAGCTTCAGGAAGAGATCATAGAATCTTCAAAAAGCAATATCCAAGGACATAATTACAGAATGTTCAAGAATTATTGAAATATATCCGTCCTGAGAACTTGGAAGCCACTTGATTTTCAAATAGGATAAATACACATGAATCTAGTCCTGGATGCCTCATAGTGAAATTGCATAATACCCGTGGGAAATAGCAGCCAGAGATAATTAACAGCTCCCTGTCAACAAGCAACAATGTCAGCCTACTCTCAACAGTAATAATAAAAGCTAGTAGGAGCTAGAAACATTTATGTATTCTGCTTAGGAAACACTCTTGTCAAACAAGAACCACACACTAAAAACATTTCAAATCTAAAGGGAAAATAAAGGCATTTTTAAGCAATCATAAACCTAGGGAATTCACTACCAAACACCTCTTAAAAAGAAATTTTAAAGAATGTACTTTAAGCACAAGGAAACAATGCTAGATGGAAGATCTATGATGCAATAAAAGAAACAATAGGCAAAAATATTAGTAAATATGTAGTTAATACCAAGCAAATATTGACAGAATAGAAAAAAAAATTCCAATGTATGATAGATGATGAATAGATCTCAATGAAAATACTGGACAGAAAGACTTGTAAACTGCATGGGGATATGAAAAACAAAATGGCTCTTTTGTTATTCAAGAGAAGAGTAGAGATAAAATGTATTATACTAAGCATATATGTTAAAATAGCCAGAGAAGCCACAAAAAGAATGGATATAGAATATAAAACTTCCCCAAAAAGCAGAGGAGAGAAAATGGAAAAAGAAAAACAGTCTCAAAGAATTGAAAACAAAGCAATGAAGAAAAGAAAAAGAAACAGATCAAAATGGTACAAGAGACACAAAATAACATGGGAAAATTAATACAAATATATCAATATTGAGAAGAAATGGCATGAATTAAAGCCTCAGTATATACCCAATGGAAATGTTACTTCATAGAAAATCATGAAGTGAAGTTTCTGTGCAGCATATTCATAAGAACTGAATACAGAAACATCTTGAACACCCATTCTGCAGGAGAATGGAGACATAAATGATGGCATACTTTATACAATGGAATCCTATACAGAGATAACATTGAATAATCTACAATTGTATGCAACAGATGGATGAATCTCTCAAACATGTTGAGTGGAAGAAGGTAGACATGAAATATAGTATAATGTATAATTCCATTTCCATAAAGCACAAAAACAGGCAAAACTTGTCAATGAGGTTAGAAGTGAGAATAGTGGTTGTCCTTAGTGAGAGAAAAGGGAAGACAAGACTGGAAAGGAGACAGACAGGGGAACTGGTGAAGCAGTAAGCTTTTCTTTCTTTATTGGAGTATTGGTTACACAACTGAGTCTAGTTTACAAAAATTCATTGAGCAATATATTCATGATTTATTACTCAGCAAATGGATTTAGAAACCCAGGCACATGCTGTTCAGAAGAGACATACCCATCATGTAAAGGAGCAGAAATATTAAAGTCAAAAGATAGGAAAAATGACCAGAGAATTACTAATTAAATTATTAAACAAAATTGGGCTCAAGGCAAAAAGCATTATTAGGAATACAGACACTTACTAAAAATAACATAAAAATCTAAATACAAAATTAAAAACAGAGTGAATGACTTTTTGTATATTTGAAAACATTGAGTGAGATGGATAAATTCTGTGAAAAATACAATTAAATGTTATTCAAGGGGTGCCTGGGTGGCTCAGTCATTAAGCATCTGCCTTCGGCTGAGGACATGATCCCGGAGACCTGGGATCAAGCCCCACATCAGAGAGAGACCTGCTTCTCATTCCCACTGCTTGTGTTTCCTCTCTGGCTGTGTTTCTCTCTGTCAAAAAAATAAAATCTTTAAAGATATATATATAGATAGATAGATATAGATATAGATAGATATATATATTTAGTTCAAAAAGACACATTTCTATGTCCTTTAAAGAAACAGAATCAGTAGATTCTGCCTATCACACAAAATTACTAGATCTGCATAGCTTTACTAGAGAATCCTATCATTCAAAGGACAGATAATTCCAAGTTCATAAAAATTCTTCCTCGTAATAACAAAGAGAGAGAGGAAGAAAATGCTCAAAAGTCATGTTCAGAGGCCAACCTCACCTTGTTATCAAATTTAATCAAGAGAAGTACAGTGAAGAAAATCACAAGGCCAGTCTCACTCATGAATACAGATGGAAAAATGCTCTACAGAACATTAGCACACCAAAACCAGGAGTAAATACAACAGGTAATATATTATGACCATGCTGGATTTATCCTAGAAAAACAGGAAACTAATTATTTTGTAATTCACTGCATTAAAGAAAAAACATAGGATTATTTTTCAACATAGGCAGAAAAAGGATTCAATAAAATGGAAATCCATTCAAAAGAAAGTCTCTCGGAATTAGGAATTGAAGGCATGGTCATTTTTTTTTTTTTTTCTCTCCCTAGACTTGCTGCCTGCCCGATTCTCCCAAGATCTGAGTTCTAGGAGGTGCCAACCCCTAAGGACTGCATCCTTTGGTTGCCCTTACCCTCAGCTACATATGGAGTTTGGCCAATATGAGCAAGAAATTCATGGGTGAGAGGAGAGGAAGGTCAGGATATGCCCTCCTCACTGGATGCTGCTAGACCTCAGGTCCCCAATGCCCACAGACCCTATCATGAAGCCACTAGTTCATGAAAGCAGCTCTCCCTTGATATACTAACAGCAGGTCTAGAGGAGACAAACAGCTTCCTATCAGATTTCTCATCATCCCTTTTTCATCTTCCTAACATTGCCCACACCTACATAAGTCTCCCCTCACTCAATATTCTTCCAAATCCCACCTGATACATCATTACTCTGTGTCATGAGCCAAATTGTGTCTCTCACCTCCAAATTCATATGCTAAAGTCTTAACCCCATGACCTCAGAATGTAAGTATATTTGCAGTTAAGTTATTTAAAGAGGCAATTAAATTAAAATGAATCATTAAGGTAGGCCCTGATCCAATATAACAGATATCCTTATAAGAAGAGGAGATTAGAACATAAACATGCACAAAGAACAGACCACGGAAGGCCACAGAAAGATGTTGTCTACAAGCCAAGAGAAGCTTCAGCGTGAAACCAGCCCTGAAAACACAAGATTCACTTCATTCCCTTTTCTCATGAATTTCTGTCATGGGCTGCCTGTTGTCTGAAGCCCAAAATTGTCATTTCACATATAATTTACTGCCCTCTACCCCTGCATCTTATTTCTGTCATTATCAATAACAGTATGGTCTTGTCTATCCCTTCTAAAAAATAATTAAGCAATCATAGATCCTGCCCTGGAGAATTTGAGGTCTAATGTGGCCGGAATTGAGTGAACGTCACAGGGGAGGGTAACTAAATTCCCATGTCCCCTAATTCCTACAAGAGTGTCTAGAAGTAGGAAGTCATGTAATTTCTCCTGCCAAGTAAAAACGGATCCACAGGTAGTCCTCTCTTGTAGACAAATGCAGCCGAAACTGAGGTTAAAAGAAAAAAAAAAAAAAAAGTCGAGTGACTTGCCTGGGGCACACAGTTAATTAGAAGAACAGTGAATCAAAATCCATGTCTCATAACTCATGGTCCATCAGTCTATTTTCTTCACTGTTTTTCCTCTTTGATAAAGACAACTGTGTGTGCTGACCCATTGCTTGTAAAAAAAAAGTGAGAGTAATAAATCATGGATCCATCAACCATAACGTCAAAGGGACGGTGATTCCTTTGAATGCTGAGATTTTACTAGTATTGAATTACTGGAACAACGGCTGTGGTTCTGAAGCAGAACTCAGTGCAGAACTGGAATGGTTACTCACACCATTTCCACAGCCCTCTAGAACTTTCTCTGGGGCATGGAGGCAGTATAAGTCTAGAGGCACTAAGTGTTTAAGTCTGTAGGCACCAAGCTGGGCAGACTTAACTTTGTTTTCCTTCTCTGACCCTTGCCACCCTGTTTCCTAATATATAAAATGAGGATAATCAAAGTACCCTCATCATGGATGTGTTGTAAGGTTGAAAAAAGTCAGTGCATGCAAGTACCTAGCATTTATCCTGAATCTCAGCGAGACATCAACAAATGTTCATTGGCATCACTCTTTTGTTTTATTATGACAATGTTTCCATAGAACACCTTTAACAGTAGAACTTGTGAGTGATTTCTCCTTAAAAATCAAAACCAGCCCATTCTTGTATTTATTTCCATTTAGTTTTGCTTTGGCAAGGTTCTAGAGAATGAAATCATTATTGTTCCTCTAGAATATTTTAAACCATCTTTATGCCCAGACACCTATGACTATGAACACCCTAGGAATATAATGCTCTTTTAATTAAACATTGTAAAATCTGTACAAATCTTGAAAGAAATTCGGAAAGCTGTGTGACACAGTGAGTAATAACAAACAGGTCAACTGGTGGCTGAATAAATTATTGCTCTTGGTGACACTAATTCTGTAGGTTTCCAATAAACTCCTTTTGACCACCTGCTATGCCTGTAATTTAAGTAAGCTGGCCAATTTTCTTACCCACCTGAAAAAAATCAAGCAGAGACTATGAACTCAGACATCCTCTGTTGGGTTCAATACAAGTTGAACACTTGGATTATTGGCTACATTGTCATACACACATGAAACTGCCTGGCACCTTCAAATGGCTTCAGCCTTTCCCTGAGGCTCAATGTCAGACCATGGTCCATGAACAGCAACTTGCAACTGTCTTGGTCCACACTTGCAACGACTGCCCGCCAACTTTTCAAATTCTGTAAGGCCAGCAGGTATTTGCAAAAGACAGACAAAAGATGTTGCGTCGACATGTTGTGCTGTCGGAATAGTCTTAAGGCCATTATCTTAGTGTGCCCTGAGCAACTACTGATGAGTCCTTGCTGGTAAAGGGAATGAAAACCAGAGGCCATTCATCAGAACAAGACTGCTGCCCCTCACCTGCCCCCCTTTCCTCAGCCATTTTAACTGGGAGCACATGGACAGTAACTGTGTCCAAATCTCAAATGTAACCTATGTATTTGGCAGAGAGTCAGAGAAGATGAGGGACTAGAAAACACAGAAGCAGAGAAAAGATTTTGCCAAAAAGTGTAGCATAGATTAAAAAGCCAGGGGACATCCAGGGAAAAGCAAAACATTTCCAAACTAACTCCAACTCAAATTGTTACCAAGTTTTCCTGCTATAAGTGGGCACGGCCCTCTAAGTCATGTGTAATTTGAGTAACACACTCTGGAAAATATTTTATCACTGCTAACGTAACCAGGATAGAAATGTTAGAGTTGAACACTCTTGTGGGAATGTTTACTAACCTTTCTATGTAGTTCAGCATGAGATGGAATCCATATAAATGAAAAATACACATTAAGGGAATAAAAATGTCTTTTCCCCCCCACAAATTAATCAGACACCAATCATAGGCAGAAACTTTCTCTTTGAAATGGAAAAAAAAAAAAGCCAGTTTGTTATCTTTGTATTTATCAAATAAGGTAACGCAATCTGTTGTATGTTGGGAGGAGAAAAATGATCTCTACTCTTCCAAAACAAATGACACACTGCTTTCATTCTGATCTGCATTTTCTTTTCCAAAACTCTTTTTTTTTAAAGATTTTATTTATTTATTGGACAGAGAGAAACACAGCTAGAGAGGAAACACAAGTAGGGGGAGTGAGAGAGGGAGAAGCAGGTTTCCCGCTGAGCAGGAAGCCCGATGGGGGACTCGATGCCAGGACTCCAGGATCATGACCTGAGCCAAAGGCAGATGCTTAATGGCTGAGCCACCCAGGCGCCCCTCAAGACTCTTATTTTTAAAAAACTAGACTATGGCTTGTTTGGGTGTCTATGTAGAGGGTCACACACAAACACCTATGTGTGTGGGGTGATGGTGAATAATCATAATGAATATTTACTGAACACTCTGTTTGCTAGACTTTATGTGCATTTCTCATCTGGTCTCCACAATAATCATATGAAATGGGGGCTACTTTTCATAGTTATTCCACAGATGAGAAGAGAGAAGAGGGACTTTCCTGAAACATTGAGCTTTCAGTCAGAAGCATACCTCATTAACAGAATTTCATAAGAGTGTCTCTTACCTGGATTAGTTCGCACCCCACCCCACCCACCACCATAATCTCCTTTGAATAATTGGGGAGGTACCACCCCCTTTGTGTATCCTTGTATTTAAATAGGATCTTTTTTTTAAAGATTTTATTTATTTATTTGGCAGAGAGAGAGATCACAAGTAGGCAGAGAGGCAGGCAGAGAAAGAGGAGGAAGCAGGCTCCCTGCTGAGCAGAGAGCCTGACACGGGCCTCGATCCCAGGACCCTGAGACCATGACCTGAGCCGAAGGCAGAGGCCTTAACCCACTGAGCCACCCAGGTGCCCCCTTGTATTTAAGCAGGATCTTAACAGATTTGTGAGAAGGCCTGGACCACACTCTATTGAGATCTACACTTACAAGTGATGGTTTATAAAGTTTTAAGAGTTTTATATCACTTTACTCTCTTCTCCCCTAAGAATTTAGCAATGCCCCTTATCACCTGGGTTGAGAAGAAGAACCTGTCCTTTGGCTCCTCTCAAACCTCCTCTACGTGCCCCATACCTCTTATGGGGACATCTGCTTCCTGCTTCAGAGAACTTTGTATCATCCGTAGTTCCTCAACTTTGTGCACTCAGACAGTGCCTCAGGAATTTCTTCAGAAGGTTCTGTTTTCCTCTACTTTGTTCCGGGAAAGGCTGGCTGCTGCCTTTACTAGTTAACAGAAGTGTTCATGGGAGAGCCTGGGTTTCTGCTTCTCCCGTCTGAATGTTTTCCATCTGTGCCCTCTTTGGTGGCCTGTTCTTTTGGTGGTATATTCTCTTTGGTTTCTCCACTACTCTAGGTAAATTCCTCTTAGGAAGAGTCCTTTCCTGTTGGGAACGTCAACTGAGAACATCAGCCAGCACAAATACCCTTGAAGGACGTCACTGACATGCCCCGTGGTGCTCAAGGTCATCACTCTGGGCCCATATAACCCATGGGCAACCATTCTATCTGTGATTGCATGCTTACCATATTACAATTGGCCAAATGAGAAAGGAAACAGCTTTAGCGTTGTCATACCACGACTTATGGCAACACTAACACTCTAGGTCTACACTAAGATCCCTGAACTCTTTTGTGTTTCACTGTTAATTATCCCCACATGAATATCTGAGTGGCTTGGATATGCCCAAGAAGGGTCTGGGCAGTACAGCACATTCCTTCCACACCTCCAAAGGAGTGTGTCCTTGTGTTGTGAAAAATGAAGGAAGAGTCTGAATCCTGGTCTGTGATTTCAGAACAAACCAGCTTCATAAGGAGAGAATGTTCTTTAATTGTTTCAAATCCAAGGAGTTTTAAAAGAAAAAAAAAAAAAAAAAAACACAGCCTTCAAGGAAATCTGGAACCGGGAAATTTAGGATGTGACCTTCATGCTAAGCACTTGGCTCTCTTTCTTTGAAGTTCAAGCTCCTTCACGGAGACAGATGCTTTTTTGTGGTAGTGCTGAGTTTTTAGCCACGGTTGGATTAAACAGTACAAATGCTTTGTTTACACACAGCATCTTTCATCTGGGTTTTTTGTGAGACTTTAAATACACACTCATTGTCTTTTCTTCCACGTGAGGTGAGCAGTACAAACTGGGTTCCCACCTTACCCTCCTGCCTTTGCAAGATTCCATAAGGAACAATACAAATGATGGTAAAGAAAAATAAATAAATAAATAAATAAATAAATAAATAAATACACACTCATTAATCCACACAGTGTTTCAGTGTATACACATACTTCTATATTCCTAAACAGGAATTGAACAGACCATGTAGTTGAAGTGTGGCGTCCACTATCATGCAAGCCAAATCCTAGTTTCCTGACCATTTTCTGACATAACTAATTTTTCTGTTTTTTTCTCCTTGCATTTAAACCTCAAAGCATTTCACCCATGTGCTTTTATTTTCGATTTATTGAGCTGTGTGTCTTTCTAAATACTTTAGCAATCTGAATTATTCAGCTTTGTCTCATTATAGTGCTCAATTATTTCAAGCCATTTTCCCCAAAATGAAATTCTGAACTTTGATTTGGATGAAAGTTCTAAAGGAATCATTATAAACATCACCAGAAGTTTGTCTGAAAATTTTATTGAATGTATAATGGCTACCCTTTATTCTGGTTAATATTTTCAAGTGTGTTTCTGATGGACCCCTTTTTTTCCTTTCAATAGTTGTAGGCATTCTCAGAAAGCACATAGGTTGTAGAGAAATAGGGTGGATAATTCTATTTACTATTCTGTTCAAACTTACTTGGTTTTATAGTTAGCAAGTGCTGTTCCCCTCTTGCACCTGTTAAAATGCAGACTCACCCCCATACCCAAACACATCTGCCATTTGCTTTGTTTCTAGAGCAAACTGATGTCTAGTTTAAGATGAAAAGTCTGGCACTCTGTGAACACTAATGGATGGTCAACCATGAGAAGGAATCCTATGGAAAACAGATGCATGGTTCTATATGGATTAGAGGGGGATCTTATCCTACATTCTCCCCCCAGTTGGAAACATCTTGTGTGAATGTAACTGGTATGATTACACACGGGGAAAAGTGGCAGTTTCTAAAGCAACTTGTACCCAATAGTTTGACTCTTTCCATAACTGCCTGCACCTCTGTGGAACCCAGGAACAAACTCCGTGGAGAAATGGACCAACACGCCTACTGTGTGGCTCAAGCTAGCCACTATGGAGCCAGGATTCCACCTCGTTGTGTGGATGGTTCTCCAAAGCAGCTGCAACTATAATCCATGGGAAGGCCCTAGGAGGGGGTCATGATCAGCATCTCTGCCGATGAGAGGATGTCCAGGAGAGGAACGCTGTGAGCTCATTGTCTGCATGGAGCAGCATCCCACTAAATTCTCACTTTACCCTCCCATGCTTCCTGGGGCCTCACTCCCTCTCATAGTTTTACTAATCATTTCTGTTCTGATGACTCCCCGCCACCCCCCATTCTGCATCTCCAACTATGTTCTCATGTTCAGAACCATGTAACCAACTGTCTACCAGTCATTGTGACTGGTTCCTCACTAAACTGAAGTCATAATCTCTACTATACCTGTCCTCCTCCTCCTGCATTGTGGATCTCAGGCATCGTCCTACTGTCATAGTTGTCAAGCCCGGAAATTCTATAGGGTACTTTACTTCTCCCTCTCCCTCTTTCTCCACAGTCCACTGTATACACACACACACACACACACACACACACACACACACACTCATACACACACATGCACACACACTCACTCACTCATTCTTCAAAGCCACCTACTGACTACATTTCCAACATCTCTGGAAACCAGCTCCTAGGCTCCATCCCACAGCCACCATGGCAGTGCAAGTCATGTGATCACTAGCTTGGTAACTGTTAGCAGCCTTCCAATCAGTTAGTCTTTCCATCTGCATCTTTGCCCTTCCCCTGACACTCCTCCAGACTGACCTTTTAACTGTGTCTAGGTTTTTATACTTCCTCAAATATTATATTCTTTTCATATACCTGGGCCTTCCTAAGCACTGTACCTTCTAGGTAGAAGACCCTTCCATCCTCCCTGGCTGGCAACTGCTATTGATCTTGAGATCTCAGCTTAGATGTCCCTGCCCCGACTCCCAATCCAAGTACAGTGCTCTCCTTTGTGGTCGCTGGGCTGTACTGGAATGTCCTGCTTGCTTGTTTATACTCCCGGCAGAATGCAGCCTCCATCAGCCCTGGGGCCTGGCTTACCTTTCTCACCATTGCATCACTGCAAGTAGCACAAGGTTGGGACACAGGTGGTGTTCAGTAAACATTTATGAGCTCAGACAGGAAGGGAAGAAAGAGAATAGGGGAAGGAGAACTATTTGATGCAAATCACTCTGCTTTGTAAATATGTAAGTAAATATGTAAATAAAAGTACAAATGTGAATAGATGTGTAAGTAAATAAATTCGTGAAATCAGTGTTTTGTTTTTGTGATTTTCCACTTTGTCATAGAAGTAGACTACAGAGAAAAAAAATAAACACTTTAAAGTCCTATGTAGTTGTTTTCTGGTAGATCAGGTTTTAAACTATAGATTTATTCTGAAAGTCTGAATAAAAATTTAATGCATAAAACAAAACTGATATTTAGTAGGATAATATAGTGGAGTCTTTTGTAAAGTATAATCTTTTCTACTTATGTTTTCTAAAAATCCATATTCCATAAATAGCACCTGTTCTTAAGTGAGGTATACCAGAATACTACCTTACTACTAAAGTGGTAAGCTCCTATAAGAGTTTTCTAGAAAACTCTTAGATTCATCACCTTAATAGAAAAAACATGACCACAACAGCGAGAGAGTGGGATAGATATCTAAGTCTATTTTTTTTTTTTAAAGATCAAATTTTGGGTGTCTGGGTAGCTTAGGAGATTAAAGCCTCCGCCTTCGGCTCAGGTCATGATCTCAGTCAGGGTCCTGGGATCGAGTCCCACATTGGGCTCTCTGCTCAGCAGGGAGCCTGCTTGCCCCTCTTTCTCCGCCTGCCTGTCTGCCTATTTGCGAGCTCTCTCTCTGTCAAGGAAATAAATAAATAAAGTCTTTAAAAAAAAAGATCAAATTTTGACAAGAGTATGATCTTCCTTACTTCCCATTTTAAATCCATTTCAATGCTCATTCCAATGTACATTTATGGGTCAATTAAGATGCTTCTAAATATGAATGTGTAGATGTCTTAATGGACAAAAGATGATGGATCCATGATAGGAATGTTTTCTTCAATCTGCTTTGATTTTTTTTTAAAGAATTTTTATTGATTGGGCGCCTCGGTGGCCCAGTGGGTTAAAGCATAAAACAACCCCCCTTGGGGGTCCTAGGATCAAGGCCTAGGTCAGGCTCTCTGCGCAGCAGGGAGCCTGCTTCCTCCTCTCTCTCAGCCTGCCTTTCTGCCTACTTGCGATCTCTCTCTCTCTCTGTCAAACAAATAAATAAAATCTTTAAAAAAAAAGAATTCCATTTATTTATTTATTTATTTATTTATTTATTTATTTATTTATTTATTATTTGCCAGAGAGAGAGCACAAGCAAGGAGCAGCAGGCAGAGGGAGAAGCAAACTTCCCACTGAGCAAGGACTCTGATGTGGGACTCGGTCCCAGGACCCTGGGATCATGACCTGAGCAGAAGGTAGATGCCCCAACAACTGAGCATCTAGGCATCCCCATCTATCTACTTTTAAGTTCAAACTACATTAAGCCTAAAAGACAAGAACCAATTTTGATGGGATACTTTTACGTTAACTTTTTAATGTTGAAGTGCAGTTTCAGGAACTCAGACATTAATCTGTCAATTTTTTTTCCAGGCCAAGTTCTTCCTAATTTCTATGGTCATTTGAACAACTTCTCCCCCCAAGAAAGATAAAGGGAGAACAGAGACCAAGAGCAATAGGGCTCATGTGCATTCTTCTAAATGTCTATGGGGCGCCTGGGTGGCTCAGTGGGTTAAAGCCTCTACTTTCAGCTCAGGTCATGATCTCAGGGTCCTGGGATCAAGGCCCACCTTGGGCACTCTTCTCAGCTGGGAGCCTGTTTCCTCCATGATCTCTCTGCCAACTTGTGATCTTTCAAATAAATAAATAAAATCTTTAAAAAATAAAAAAATAATTAAAAATAAATAAATGTCTATGGTCTCCTCTTTTTTAAAAAAAAAAAAGATTTTATTTATTTGACAGAGAGAAACACAGGCATAGAGGGAACACAAGCAGCAGGAGGGAGAGAGGGAGAAGCAAGCTTCCCACTGAGTAGGAAGCCCGATGTGGGGCTCGATCCCAGGTCTCCAGGATCATGACCTGAGCCAAAGGCAGTCACTTAACCAGCTGAGCCACCGAGGCACCCCTGGTCTCCTCTTAGGAAAAACAAAGACCCTAGGTTGTGTTTTTAGGACAAAATAAGCAGTTGAAACATTATTTCTCTAATGAAAAGATGTAATAAAGCACTTAACAATGCCATAATCTGAAAGAGGAATTCCATTCTGGCCTGAGAGTTGGAGAAAGACTTAATTAACTTTTCCCATTGAGAATGCCAACGGATCTGTTGTCCAGACAGTGAGAAGCCAAGAGCCATGAGTTCTGCTAAATCTCACAGTTTCTTATTTGGATAAGAAAAGAGATTTACAGAGGCACAGTGTGCAAGCTACTGGGGAAAAAGACCAGGCATGATGGACTGCTGTCATTAATCTTTGGACAATCAGAAACAAACCTACAGTTGTGCCAGAAAGTAATTCTCTCTTTTAATTGGACTTTTTTTTTTCCTTCTGGAGATACATAACATTAGAATTAGATATTTTTCTAGAATTAAAGAGATAGGCTCATGGTAGGACCCAGTCGACTGGCTCTTATGTGCAGGGCAGAGTGTGATGCGGATCTTGGGAGGTCATTTCAAGCACATCTTCCCACAAGGACTCTTAGAGGGCACTGCTTGAGTTTGCCTTATCTCCAAAAACTGCATAGAAGGTTTGTTTAAACTGTTTAAATTGCTTAAACCTTAAATTGTTTTAAAAAGAGGGATGTATAAGCAATCCAGTTTATTTCCTCCTTTCATCAAGCCCTAAGTTTCCATGATAAAAATTTAATACTTGTCTCATTTGATAGAGATTGGTTGAGATTGACAAGTACTTCTGTAGCTTTCTCATGTCTCCTTGTTATGTCCTTCATTTAGTTTGAGGCACATCCAGGAACCATTACCCAGAGCTGCTTTAATGAATTTTTTAAATATTTTTATCTTCTACTGAGCAACAAACAACACCAAAATTAAAATGATGGCTCCTGCTTTTATATTCAATATCTGTGGCCTTGGACAAAAGTTTTGCATTAATACCTTGATAATTTTATTTCTCTTATCAGCATCCAGTCTCTCTTCAAAAAAAGTTCTCCAATTTTTATGCTTTTTTTCCTTCCTAAGATTCCCAAAGCACTTCATCTGTATTATTTCTAATATATTTTATGGTAGAGGGTCAAGACTGTGTCTTTAATCTTTGTATTACCAGAACCTAGCACTTAAAATAGCTTGCCATCAGAATTCAATTTAAGTTTAAAAATAAATGCTTGAGGGACCCCTGAGTAGCTCAGTCAGTGAAGCATCTGATTCTTGGTCATAAGTAAATGCTTGATTAAAAGCATATATTATATTACATTAAATTGAGTACATATTTTTCTTTCCTTGACTCATTTTTGTGTCCTCCACAGCTCATGGCAAACCACCAGTCCAATAAACAATGATCATTGACAAAATAGATAGTGAAGTGGGCAAAGAAGTAAAAGTGGGCCCAAATTCAAGGACCTTTGTCTTTTTCAACTCTTTTTTTCTATCACTCCACTAAGGAAGTGATAATTCCTCTTTGTTGTTTTTTGATTCATAAAACCCATTTATAGGGGGGAGAAGTGAGCCTATCAAGCAGCAGAATTAATTCAAGTTGACTTTGGGAGAGAGGGAGAGCTTGGTGACAGTAGAATGAAGGTCCTGGGGGTGATTTGGTCCCACCATGGTAGATCATGCAGCCCTAAGACAGAAGTACACATATGTTGATCATAGCTAAAACATGCTAATAATAAAATTATAAATTTTGTACTCTCTAAAATGGTCATAGATTAACCATTGTCTGTTCTTTCAAAGGAAAAATATTTAAAATCCCTCTGGGTGTCTCTGTACTACACTAGAAAAACTCTTCTTTCTTCCTCTTGTTATTAAAGCATTTAATGTCATCTCAGATGCTACCTTTCTTACCATGTACTGAGATTATTGGCAGCAAAGAAGAAAAAATTCTCTTCTTCCCACTTTTCAACTCCCTCCCTCAGTGTGTAACTAGAAGAGGGTGGGGGGAGAAGAGTAGAAAAGCATTCCAGAATAACATGTGATTTAGAGCCCATCTGTGCATCTGAACATCACAAAGCCCATCTCCATTAATTGGATCAGGTTGCTCCTAGGAATGGAATTTCATCATATGTGGCCAAATTTGTGCCTAGGTTGAGGGAGAAGAAGTCAAAAAATTAATATTTTATTAAGTGTTGGCCAATATATTTGAAAGCTAGGAAGATTTACATAAAAAGCTCACTAAGAAATAAAAAGTAAATGTGTCCTTTTGAACTTTCAAAATTCAATGAAAAACTGAACAAAAATAGTAGAACCAGGCTTACCTAGTCATGATTTTCACTAATGACTTCTCATTGTCAAGTTTCCTATCATGGATGTGACCAAATTAAAGTTTTTCTAAATATGCGTGTAGGCAGATCACGCATTTTTTATTTTAAGTGTAACTTGGATCCAGGAAGTACAGAATGATTAACTAGCATGCATCCATGGGACTTACCAGCCATATTGCTACACTGCATTATTATTTCTTAGCTCCTAAAAGGGGTAAAAAAATACCAGTATATGATTTGAGTCAAGAATAGTCACATAACCTTAGGCAAGCCCAATGCCCCTATATTCTGGAAGGGGGGAGGAGAAGGAGAAGACCAAAGACTTAGTAACATAAGCCTGGAGTGGAGTCTGTTGAGTAAAAACATGAGAAATTTTTCACATGACTCTTCGGCAAATCAGAGCAAGAAAGGGTTCTTTCCCTTGATGCAGTACCCCAGACTTGTTCCACCTATGGGACTGTTCCCTGACCCATCCAAGGGTAGGACCAGTAATAGCAGTAATAGCAAAGATAATAAGCTTGTCTGTCTTATTTGACATTTTGTCATCTCCATTAGTTCATATATGCACTAACATTTATTGAATGAATTAATAATTATGCTACTAGCAATAAGATTTTTTCAACTTACTGAGAACTTACTAAGTGTTGGGGACCGTGCTAAATCTTTATGTGAATTCCCTTATTCAATCCCTGTGTATTCCGTGGGACAACAGTCTCCTAGAGGTCATTCTTTTTTCATTGTAGCCTTTCAGAAAAGTGATGGTCAGAATGCTTTATGGTAGAATCAAGTAAATTCAAGGTTAATATTGGGAAGTTTCTTCACTAAAAAATTATTTGAATAATCATGAAAAAATAAAGGCAGTAAAAGTAAAAAAAAAATGTGTGAATTTATAAATTCACAAGATTATAGAGAAGGGTCTTTTGAGGCTATCTGGTCTTATTCCCTAAGTTTACAAAGGAGGAAAATGAGACACTGATTAAATCAGACCCAGTGTCACAGAGCTATCTGAGGACAGAGATGGTAGTAGACCCCCTAGAGGAATAGGTCCCAGTAGGCTCATTTGTTATATTCTTTTACTCTTGTCTTTAATATAATTAGGATTAATAAGTATCTAATGATTCTGAGAGCCAATGGAGTACTGGGGATACATTTAGTAACATAAACACAGTTATAAGTACTGATGTATTGCTTACTGAGGATTCTCAAAGTCACTGTGACTCTGATCAGTGGATAAGAGAGGAATGAAGTAATTACTATGTTCAACCCCAAATTTCCCATAATCTCTTATCTGTGCTATTGTCAATTTAAAAAAAAATTAACCATGAGTGCCCATGAGAATTTGTCCTGCAAAAGACTCCTTTCAGCCGTTAGTTGGACCTCTCCAGAAAAAGTTTTGGGAGCCTGGTTTGTGTCTCCAAGGCATACTGCTTCTCTGAACAAAACCCTGTGTGGGAAAGAAGGAATCATAACTGGAGCCTGAGGTTAGAAGTCAAAGAGACCCAGCCCTGCAAAGGCACTATGGGCGATGCCCTCCCAAGGGGCCATGCTCTTGTTTCATCAGCTGTGTGGGGCAGAACAGTCCAGGATGTCCTGCTGTCCCAGGGTTACAAGTTTGGTTCTCTAATGCCTGCAGCCATGCTCATCTTATCATGCAGCATTATCTAAGCTCGGTTATCTGGGCATATAAACCGTTAGACAGCCCAGAGCACAACTGGAAGGTGGAAATCCATGTTTAGAGAAAGAGAAAGTCCATGGATGAGGACATGTTCTTATCAATGTAGAAAGACAGGTCATAAAAATGAAAATGTGATCATCAAGTCTTGCTCTACAGAAGTTTTGAGTGCTGCTCTCTACCTCAGAAAGGATTCTCTTGTTACCTTCCCTTTTAAAGAGGATGTATCCTGGTTTTGTTTGTTGTATTTTTTAAAGGGTTTAAGGCCTGCTTTCTAATTTTCCTAACATTTAGCTAATACACAGTCAAGAAGTTTACTCTATACCCAATTCCAAGGCAGCTTAAGCTTGAAAGGATGCATTTGGAAACCATATAATCCAACTCCACACTGCCTTTGTGTAGGTAAAACATTAAGAGATAAACACGTCATTTCTCAGTTGATAGCTGATTTTTTTTAAGAAGACGAACTTTAGTATGGACCATATAGCCACACAACACTCCAGTGAGGAAATCAGAAGATGCAGTTGTTATCTGTGACTCTGGTGGAGAAGCCTTAATTTCAGAAATACCTCTAATTGTGATCTCTAAATTTCTTTCCTTCAGCAATAAGGACTCATAAGTAGTTCATTCAGCCTGCTAAAACAGTGCGTCCGACAAAATCTCTCCTCAACAGCCTGGAGGATCCAGTCCTGATTCTAGCTGGCCAGATTTTTTCCTATAGGTCAAATAAAGTCAACTTCCCCTGTTAATTGATGCTTATAGTAAGTATGGATTTAAAAAAACAAAAACAAAAACAAAAAAGTTCAATCCTAGGCAACAGAAAATTCCTTATATTTTATAAGATTTTCATTAGGCAGTTTTGTTTAGCACCTTATTTTCTCTCCTGGGAGGAGTGATTCACATCCCCGTAGCCTAAAGGGTTTCCTGGAGTCAGACTCCTGCTTTTAGTGCGCATTTGTGAAGGCTGAGCTCTGCCAGTGGAAATGCTTCACTACAAGGATTTGCTCCTCAGTCATGTTAAGTATCTATGGAAAATCAAAACAAGAGGCATTGGGGCATTTGTCAACCTCAAGAACATTCATATAGAGGGTTGTGGTAGGGTCTCCCAAATCTTTCACAAAGGACCTTTTTCTTATATAATATTGACTCTATCGTATGATGATTCCCAATTCATAAAGAGCTAGTTTGAATCTCAAACACAGATCAAGTCTGAGTGGTAATATTATAAGCAGATATAAGAATAGCAAATGAGCTGAAGAAGGTAACAGAAAACCAGTGAACAGTTTAAAGCTATTACCTTTTTTGCCATGTAATCAGTTCAGTGTTCCAGCCTTAAAACCCCAGCTTAAGACAAAATGGGTTTAATTCTCTCAAGTGCTTCCAAACAGCTGTCATTGTTCTTTAAAGGAACAAGAGCAAAATGCCATTTTTGGGGTTCTTCAATCAGTGAATATTTATTGAATACCCAGCATATGCCTAGCACTGCACTAAGCCCAGTGAAGAAGACTCCTACAAAATTTGCCAAAGGGAAAGTTAAAAGAAATGGCTATGAACATTAGATAAGAATGCTCCTAAATTTTAAATCAAGTTCACCTTTATAGCCTTAAAATTCTGCCTAACTTCCTGTATCCTCAAAGATTGGTGTCCAATAAATTGCCACTGATTGGCTAAAAACTGAAAACAAGGGGAGAAATACTGTGTGTTCCTTCATTCTGGAAGACTTGCTACAGAAAATTTGAAAGAATGGCTGAATGGGTTTTACTTTGAACCTTAAGATACTGGATCAGAGGGCATTCAAACTTGGAGGAAGAGTCCACACCTGACACTGACCCTATGTCTGGGGTTGGTGACTGGGCAGGCCTAGCCAGAAAACACAAAAAGGTCCAGAAATATGATGGATCACAGATTTGTTAAGTAGAACAATAAAGGACGTTTTCAGTCATCTTTTGACACTTTTAAGTCACTACATTTTTTTCTGATCTGAAATGTATCAACTACATCAGGTGAATTAATGAAAACCTTTGTTCAGGAAGTTGGATTTGTAAGGAACCTATAAGGTGGCTTACAGAACATAGAGAAAAAGATGATGTAATGGCTTTACAATACATGGGTAAAATTTTTGACATTCCTTTCTTTACAAAGTGAAGCCTAAGTCTCCCTGCTTCCTTGAACATGGGCTGAATGAAGTGACTCACTTTTTCTTCTTCTTCTTTTTTTTTTTTAAGATTTATTTATGTATTTGGGAGAGAGAGAAAGAACATGCATGGGATCTAAGTTGGGGAAGGGGCAGAGAGAAAGAAATCTCAAGCAGACTCCTGGTTCAGTGTTGAGCCTAATGTGGGGTTAGAACCCAAGACCCTGAGATCATGACCTGAGCAGAAACCAAGAGTTGGACACTTAACCAAGTGAGCCACCCAGGCACGCCTAAGAGACTCACTTCTAACAAATGGAATATGGCAAGAAGAATAGTGTGTGGCTTCTGAGGTGAGGTTATCATACTTATAGTTTCTGCATGACAGTCTCTCTTGGATCCCTCACTTCGGGGAAGTCAGCCCCTGTGTCTTGTGGACACTCAGGCTGCCCAATGGAAAGGCCCTGCGGGAGAGGAAAATGAGCCCTCTCACCAACAACTAGTGTCAACCTGCCATCCACATGTGTGAGCCACTAGGGAAGCACATCCTCCAGCCCACCAAGCCTTCAGATGACTGCACCCGGGGGAGATCCAGACTGCAACCTTATGAGTGAGATCCTGAGCCAGACCCCTCACTTAACCTATTCCTGGATTTCTGAGACAGAAAAACTGCAAAGATAAGCTTGGGGATGACTTGTTACACAGAATTATATAATTAGTGCAGATAATCAGGCTGGCCTTAAAAATAAAGAAGTTTGTTCTAATAAGGTAGGACTTGGAATGTGTTTTTGGCCATTGCAGTGGTAAGGGATAAAGAAACAGAAAACATTATAATGGACAAGATTGCGTGGTCTACTGAACAAAGGAGTGGAGGGAAACAGATAAAGCAAGATGACTGAGAAAGTATGAGGACAGTAGTAGTCATGGAAGAAACATCAGTAGGGAGTGGGTGGGAGAAATGGCTTTAGAGAAAATCATCTCTTAACCTCGTGACTGGAGAGCACTGGACCAAATAAGAAGCTATAATAAGAATGATGAAGTGTGGGGCGCCTGGGTGGCTCGGTCGTTAAGCATCCGCCTTAGGCTCAGTTCATGATCCTAGAGTCCCCGAATAGAGCCCTGCATTGAAACCTACATCAAACCCTGCATCGAGCCCTGCATCAGGCTCCCTGCTTGGCAGGAAGCCTGCTTCTCCCTCTCTCACTCCCCCTGCTTGTGTTCCCTCTCTAGCTGTGTTTCTCTCTGTCAAACAAATAAATAAAATCTTTAAAAAAAAAATGATAATGTGTTGGGGCACCTACATGGCTCACTTGGTTAAGCCTTTGCCTTGGGCTCAGGTCATGACCCCAGGGTCCTGGAACTGAGCCCTGCATCGGGCTCCCTGCTCAGCAGGGAGACTGCTTCTCCCTCTCCCATTCCTTCAGCTTGTGCTCTCTTTCTCTCTCTCTTTCTCTCTCTCTCTCTCTCTCTCTCTCTCTGTCAAATAAATAAATAAAATCTTTAAAAAAATAATAAAGTGTTGAATTTAGAAGACTATGTAGACAAAAGTTAGTTAACAACTAAAATATATTCTGAATATATTTTTAATAAGGGGCCCTGCATTTTTACTCTTCACTAGGCCAGCAAAGTAAGCAGCTCATGTTGGGTACACTCCTGTCCTACCCTGTTCCTTCTGAAAAAATTACATGATGAGTGTGGGATTACCTGTTCCTCAAATAATCCAGAGCTTTGGGGATGGGGGTGGATGGTTTGGTTCTTACTGTATTGCATCTTTTGTCACTAGTCCGAATGTGTTCCTATTAGTACCCATTCTCCCAGCGGTGAATCATCGAGGTGGCAGTTAGTCTGAGACACGGATCTCCCTTAAACTGCTAATAAGTAACATCCTTGGTTTTCAAGTGTGGGTTCTCCTTCAGAGGAGATGTGAGGTCCCTTTGAGGAGCTGCTGTCACATTGGTGAAGACTGAATCCACTACTTGTAATATTTCATGATATTCTATGGTATGTCTTAAATCAACTCATGTCATATCCGTTTACTGAGCCTGCTCTAACTTGAACAAATAGTGGGAAAATGACAAATTTTTCTTCTCAATGGGTTCTAGTTCATGATAACTAATCTAGACATATTTTCCCAGAATCATTATCCTTGACAAGAAAGAACTATTATGAAAAAAAAAAGAAAAGGAAAAAATCTTTTTCATTAGAGGCAAAGAGTATGAGAAGTAGAATATAGATACGTTTTCTTCAAAAACAGACTCTAACATCAAATTTAGGAGAATAATAGTTCTACAGTGAAACGAATCTCAATCTCAGCTTCCACCTGCCTCATATCTTTATTAATAGTCGATGAGTATAAGGTAGAGGTGTTCGAAATGCAATAACTTAATAAAATATAAACTATTTGTAATCATAATTTATTTCTAGGCAACTGCAATTTAATTATTAATGCCTGTAGTTTCATTTACTGAGGAGTAGGAAGAAAAACACCTAGAAGCATCTGGTTGCAAGAAATAGTAGCAAGCAACCATCTCTTGAAACCACAGTCATTGCTTTTAAACACACAAAATCAAGCACTCAGATTCAAAGAGCAGTCAAAGGAAATGGGGTACATACACAGGGATTTTTTTTTTTATGTTTGAGTAATCAGCCTTTGTAATTAAGTAATTTGAGTAGCAGGAGGATTTTTCTCCTGATTACTTAGCACTGTGTGGTGCTTCCTACAGTATCAGCAGAAAAGAAATTTTATGGGGCGTGGGTGGGTGGCTCAGTCAGTTAAGCATCTGCCTTTGGCTCAGGTCATGATCCTGGAGTCCTGGAATTGAGCCCTGCACGGGGACCCCTGCTCTGTGGGGAGCCTGCTTCTCCCTCTCCTCACTTCTCTTGCTCTCTCTCTTGCTTGTCTCTGTTTCTCTCTCAAATAAATAAATATGTTTAAGAAAAGGAAACCTATTTTGCTCGATGAGCGTGCAATACTGTGATTTCATAAACACAGGAGCCAGGCATCTTAACCTCAGGTCTGTAGACTCCCAGAAGGTCTGTGGGACTACAGGGGTCTGATAACATCCCCTAAGGTTGGATGCAAAATACGGTGTGGACATGGGTATGTTGAATATTTCTCTGCCCGGAATGTGGGCGTCCCCTGTGGCTGTCTCACTCTGACCTGGTCCTGAAGGCTCAACCGCAATCCTACCTCCTCCTAGAAGCCTTCTCCCACCACCAAGCACCACACCTCCCAGCCACCCTTCTCCTGGGAAGCTCTGCTACCCCTCTTTTTCTCACCTATTATGGTTCATCTTCCCTTGGACCCATTTCGATCTGTTTTCCCAACATATTGGGAGGCCCTGCAGGCAGGGTTTCATTTGTGTCTTGTCTTTCCAACATACAGTTTGCTGTAATGGGAAGCCTTCTGTGAGTCTTTGCTGATGTTGCTGCTCTTGAAAACATCTCAGTCTTAGAGGATCTCCTCTGGCACTGCCCACGTGCTCCGAAAAACTGTCCCAAGTATCTCCCCTGTTCCACTGGCTCCCACCTTCAGTCTAACCTCGGGAGATTGTCCCAGGACTTCCTGCATCATGCCATGTCTCACATTCACTCATCCCACTTACACCACACATGTATCTTCTAGGTGAAGACGTGGAGGGTTCAGACCTGGATTTGGGGAACAATATTTCTAAAGAACGTAAGATTGTCTGATAAAATTTGTCTGGGGTTTTAAATGATAAAGTACTCTCTCGAATATGCTCTGATCTACCGGCTCCCCCAAGGAGCAGCATTCACTACAGGAGTGTGCCTCCCTCTCCTTCACTGAAACGTGAATTAGCAGGTCTGGCTTTAGACATGTAGCATGCGCTCAGGGTGTGTGTGTGATTGTTTACGGAATTTCATGCGCAAGTTTATACAATTAGTGAGACACTGTGTCTCCACCTCTGTTGTAGCACTTCTCAAAATCTGCTTTATATTAAAATTGTTTACATACACTTTTGTGTTCCTCCTGTAAATTGGACGTTCTGAGGCTTGCAGACCAGAGCTCTCCTTACTTGGAGACTTCCCCTGGCTTTAGCATACGTAGGACTTTGCATAAGGAAGGTTCACAATAAATTTGGTTTAATTCCATAGTGAGATGAACTATTAGGAGATACTCATTCAGGTGTGACAGGTTTTGCCAAGAGAGTCATACCAGGTTCACGCTTACTTCAACTGCTCCGTCCAGACAGATTGTGAGGATCAGGGAGGTTACAATTACATGTCAGCAGAAGTGGTATTTTTTCCTGTTTGGTAAACAGCCAATGTCACCAACATGAACAGTTCCAAAGCAGAAAAGACTCGGAGTGCCAGTGAGCTGGAATTTATTTTTCTCAATTAAACCACGAGCAGGTTCTTCCCAAATGATTCCTTACAAGACTGTGTGTCCCTTTAGACTGCCATGGACAGACTTTTCTTTTAGATTAAAAAGCTAAGAACTATGTTTTCTGGTCCAGCCCTACCCTTCAACCAAGGTTGGTTTGTTTGTTTGTTTGTTTGTTTGTTTGTTTATTGTAGAGAGAGAGAGAGCTAGCATGAGTCGGGGGAGGGGCAGAGGACGATCTCAAGCAGACTCCCCACTAAGTGCAGAGTCTGACACGGGGCTCTGAGATCATGACCAGAGCCGAAATCAAGAGTCACATGTACCCCGGAGTCAGACGAGCCACCCAGGGACCTCCCTTTGATCGGTTTTACCGCACTTCAGGACCACATCTCCTGCCCCGGGGCCCAACCCAGGCACCCTGCAGGTGCTCACAACACCTGTGATCAGTTAAAGCATGGGTAGAGCAGTTTCATTTTCTGTCAAGCACCTCAGAAACCAATGTTCCAATGCAAATGGGACCAGAAAGTATCTATTAGAAGCATAGATTTCTGATTGAAGTGCCTTGAGGTGGGGTCTGAGAACCCCCTTCCTTCACCCACAACTCCACAACATCTTTTCTCTTAAATCGCATTCAGGTTGCTGGAACAGACTGTTCTGCTTATGTGAAATTTTCCTCCAAATGAAAAATGAACTTTTTTTTAAGTGTATCTTATCACGGATACCTTTTCATTTAGATGGTCCCTGGGACATAGAGCAGAGAGAAGGACTTGGGGATTGACTATATACTATTGTGTTTTTCTGATTCTAGGGTACATGTGTCCCAAAATACTTTATAAAACACAGAGAACAAAAGTCCAACCACTTTCAAACTAAGGACACTAGCTGAGTACTGCAGAATATCTAGGTTTTTCATTCCCACCTCACTTATAAGGTTTATATAATAAGCATATTAAATGGCTTTTATTTTCCTTTTGGAAGAAGAATGTTAAAAAAAAGAGAGAAAGAGAGAGAGAGAGAGAGACCTCCAAGAGTCAAATCTCTTCTCCTCCTTAAACTCTGCCTTTCTTCTGCTCCTGCGCTCTCTCCACCCTGCCTCATCCGTGTAGTCAGTTACACAGGAAATCTCCAAGAGTCCTTACTGATTAAATATCCTAGATCTGTGTTCCTTTCCTGGGTTCAAACACCCAAACTTAATCCACTCAAGGTATTTTCCTTCATCTCTCACAGATCTATGTGGGATACTCTATAATTTTGAAGTGTCTGGCAAATTACTGTCCATTTAACATCCAGATACATTCTATTTAACTCAAGTTTATGTGGAGAGTGAGAAAATAACACATGTGATTAAAGTAACTACTCCAGTCAAAGGAATTGAGTTGTGTGTGTCTCTTAACATGTGTAACGTGGAGAAAAGCAAAATCGGCTATGCAGATGTTCCCAGTAACTACCAGGGGATCAAACCTCCCTTAGAGAATCATAATATAGGCTTTCACTCTGGTGGTCTCTTCTGCCAGAAAACATATTGTGCTTTGCGTCTACCTTCGCACTTGGTTACCTACTTTACCCTCGACCCCCATTCCACACCTGAGTTTTAAAGATCATTAATCCATGGAGAGGCTTCCAGAAAGAATGTTGGGTCTACTTGGTGAATCTAAGGAGAATTCCTGGTTCATTCATGACCTTGTCAAAATGTAAATGAATAGATAGTGACTTTGCAATGGAAAATAGGTGCAATGTAAGTTTATACCCCTTCTTCCAAAATTCCTTCTACCAAAATAAAAAATCTGCTATAAATCAGGAAGCTTTCCTTTAGCCTCCTCTCTGCCACATCAGTGATGCTCATATTTCAGTCAGGATCACCTGACTAGCTTGTGAACACCCAGGTTCCTAGGTTTCTTTCTTTCTTTCTTTCTTTCTTTCTTTCTTTCTTTCTTTCTTTCTTTCTTTCTTTCTTCTTTCTTTCTTTCTTCTTTTTTTAAGATTGTATTTATTTGACAGAGAGAAACACAGTGAGAGAAGGAACACAAGCAGGAGGAGTGAGAGAGGGAGAAGCAGGCTTCCTGCCAGGCAGGGAGCCTGATGCAGGGCTCAATCCTGAGACTCCCGGATCATGACCTGAGCTGAAGGCAGATGCTTACTGACTGAGCCACCTAGGAGCCCCCTTAGGTTTCTTTATAGAGGTTCTGAATCCATAGCACTGAGGTGGGGCCCAGGGAAGGCAGGCAGAGTGCCCCACACCCCAACATGATTCTGATGCAAGTGAGACTTCTCCCTAAAGATATGCATTCTCAGCTCTAGGCCCCTGGTTCCACAACCTCAGCAGATACCAGAATCTGAAAAAGGAGAAGGTATTAAGGCACAGACACAGATGCCTGGGCCCTACCCTCAGCGTTTCTGATCCAGTGGAGTCTGGTGGGGCTTGAGAATGCGCATTTCTAAGTCCCCAGGTGATGCAGATACTACTGGTCAGGACCACACTTCGTAATCCACTGCTCTAGGCTAAATTAATGTGTCTGTTCAATGCAACATAGAAAAAAATATGTATTTCTAAGACCTTCAGGGTATCCCAAACCAGCCTTCCACCTACATTGGCAGTTTCATGGGAATACCTACTCTTGAGGTAGCTTATCCACTAGCCCACCCAAGCTCCTTATTGTTCCCTCAGCGTTCAGATACTCTGCTGGTAATGTGGAAATCCAATGTGGTTTGCAAGGCCCAGCACAGATGATCTTAAGAAGACTTCCCCTACCTCCTTAAATCAAAAGAATCACTCCTTCCTCAGCATCCAAGGTACCCAGGATTTAGCATGGTTTTTACCTAATTCTGTCTATATCTGTCTTCTCCACTGAATTTTTAGCCTCTGAGGCTGGGTTTCAGACTATGTAGTATTGTCCCTAAAGCCAGGCAGAAAGCATGCTCAAAGAATTACAACTGAATTGACCCACAGCCTCTACCAAGTGTGGTCCACTGACCCCTGGGGGTTCTTGAGACCTTTCAGGGCTGGGACTACAAGGTCAAAACTATTTTCATAATAATAGCAGCACATATTTGCTTTTTGTTGTTTTGATATTTGCATTGATGTAGGTCATAATGGATAAAACTGCTGAACATTTACTATCAATCAACAGGGGCCCAGGTTAGGTTAGCGGTCAATGTGTCCTTTATAGACATGCATTTGCAGGGAAAACTCAAAACTGCCAGTTTTACTTAAAGACATCCCTCATGAAGCAGGAAATTTTATTAACTCTATGAAATTCCAAACCTTGCGTACAAATCTTTTGGACCCTGTGATGGAATGGGAAGTCAACATAAATACTTTTTCTCATACCCGAGTAGAAGGATGAGAGAGGGAAAGTGCCCATGTGACTGTTTGGCCAGCAAGCTAACCCAACTGGGGCTTGGGGTTTTTTTGTTTTGTTTTGTTTCTATGTTTTTCAGAGAACATCAGCTCTACTTGAAAGAAGGCGTGACGAAATATGGCTATTCAGACTCAGGCATTTGACAGACATTATCTCAGAAATGAACAAAGTAAACCTGTCACGGGGGGGGGGGGGGGGGTACAACTAATAAGATTTGTTGCCAATGACAAAAATTTGAGCCTTCCGGGAAAAATTAGAAATTTAGAAAATTCGTCACTGTGAGCTTGACAGCTCCCTAATGCTTGAAGACTTAATGGTGCTAACAAATGTGATTTTTTAATATCATATGATGAAATTTGTCAGCATTTGGAAGATGTTGATAACCAGTGAACCAATATTTTTAACATGCCAGGGTGTAATATTACAGGGTCGTGTGTGCATAAAGGACCCACTCAGCGACAATGTACAACTATGCATTCTAAGGCAACAGACCCCCAAAAGCTTACTGGTATGGTTTTAGATCAGATTCCACATAACAACTAACTTTGAAGGAACAACTACTAGTTGAGTTTCAGTGCAGTATCAAAGAACTCTATCCATAATTAAATAGCCAATATTTAAAATATTAGGGGCTCCTAGGTGGGTGATTCAGTAAGTTAAGCATCTGCCTTCAATTCAGATCATGATCTTGGGGTCCTGGGACTGAGCCCCACGTTGCACTCCCTGCTCAGCGGAGAGTCTGCTTCTTCCTCTCCCTCTCTGCAATGCCCTCTGCTGCTCCCTCTGCTTGCGCTCTCTCTCTCTGTCAAATAAGTAAGATAAAATCTTTAAAAGAATAAAATAAAATATTTAAAATACTAAAAAACACTAAAACACTTCTTTCAACTATATATATGGATGAAGGCAGCTTTTCTTCATGTATTTCAAAATAATACATCAAAACAGAGTGACTGCAGAGGCGGATATAAACTCCAGCTATTTTCTATTAATCCAAGATGTAAAAGAAACTGACAAAATATAAAACAATGGTTTTCTTAGGGGAACATATTTTTTTTTATAAAAAAAACAGTGTAACTATTAACACGGAATATATTTTTTATTTCCAGAGAAATTCATACCTCACGTTTTTACATTTTTTTATTATGTTAGCCACCATACCATACATTTTTAATTTCTAAGATGGTATCTTTTTTTTTTTAAAGATTTTATTTATTTATTTGAGAGAGAGTGAGAGAGAGAGCATGAGAGGGGAGAAGGTCAGGGGGAGAAGCAGGACCCAGGAACCCGATGTGGGATTCGATCCTCGGACTCCAGGATCATGACCTGAGCCAAAGGCAGTGGCCTAACCAACTGAGCCACCCAGGCGCCCCTAAGATGGTATCTTCATACAGAAATATAAGCTTCTGGGGGGTTCTCAATACTTTGAAGAGTATGAAACTCTCCGGAGACTCACACAGCTGAAAGCTTTGTCTTCGGCCCCTGCAGTACCACACGGCTCGCTCGGGCCCGCTCGCCTTCTCGCACGGCTGCCAAGGTGGCGGACGGTGAAATCCTCACAGCCCTGGAGAAGCTTCTGCCTCCCTTGTTTCAGGTGAGGTCTGACGAGTAAGTGGCAGCCTCAGCTCTTCTCTCTGCTGTGTCTCCCCCACTCAGGCATCCTGTGCCTGTTTTCTGTTGAAAACTGCAGTATTTAAGTCATTATTTTCCCATTTCCAAAGAAGACGGCATCGTATGCCTTTGTCTCGCTGAAAAACAAAGGGTGATCTTTTCTAATACAGGCTGTCAAGCTCCCGTGTTGCAGGCTCGCTACATAAAATGTAATAAAATGTAACCAGTGGGGGAAATTGGAGCAAGAGCACACCAGACCCCTCTATACAATTTTTGCAACTTCCTGTGAATTTGTTAAAATAAAATGTTTAAAAAAAGAAAGAAGAAAGAAAGAAAGAAAGAAAGAAAGAGAGAGAGAGAGAGAGAGAGAGAGGAAGGAAGAAAGAGGAAGGAAGGGAGGAGAGAGAGAGAGAGACAGAGAGACAGAGAGAGAGAGAGAGAGACAGAGAGACAGAGAGAGAGAGAAAGAGAGAGAAAGAAAGTCAATCTCCAGCTAGCTTGTGGGAGAGATGTAGTTTTCCAGAGACCCTCACATTGCCCTGTAGACACGTAGATATGTTCATGGGCCATCTGGGTGGCTCAGTCAGTTAAGTGTCTGCCTTTAGCTCAGGTCAAGATCCTGGGGTCCTGGGATGGGGTCCTGTTATCAAGCCCCATGTCAGGCTCCCCATTAGGCAAGGAGACTGCTTCTCCCTCTCTCCTTGCCCCCGGCCCCAAACCCCGCTTGTGCTCAAGCTCTCTCTCAAATAAATAAATAAAATCTTAAAAAGCAAAAAAGAAATGTAGACACTTCTTGGCATAGGTGCACAGGAAGCCCTGGTTCTAAGATCAGAGATACATGTAGGACACAGATGCAGTATTTTTCAAGCTGTCAGGGAGAATGGGTGGGATCTTTCTCAAAAAGTCTCTAAAAATATTTTCCTGGACCTGGTCTTGACTTTGTACTTAGCATTGGCTCTTGTACCCAAGAAGGGAGAAGACGGAGGGAGAGAAAGGGAAAACATGAAAGATGAAAGGAAAGAAGTAAAGCAGGGGTAGAAGGAAGAAAAACAGGAAGGAGGGAGAGAGGGAAGGGAAGCATTAATTGAATATGGTCACTAGATTTTAGACATTGTTGTTTATATGCTTTCTCACAAAAAAGGAAATTTTGGCACAAAAGTATTACTTTCCCACTACCAAATACCTACTAAGGGATGGTGCCAGGCTCTCTCTTTCTCTCTCCACAGCACATGTTCTTTCCAAAAGCTGTCTTGCCTCTCTTTGAAATGCTTACCAACTTTTACTAGTGACAGAATGAAACAAAACAACCTCCACAAATAAATGCAAATCTTCAAGTGCTTTTACCTTATGAGGCAGAGATTTACATATATCGCTTAAGAAAGGTCTAGATCCTTGAGAAATGTATAACACAGATAGGATGGTCTAGCTCATAAAAAAATGAATTTGTGTTAAGGTTGTCATAAAATCACCAATGTTCAGCAATTTTTAGTAATTTTGTGTTGGTAACATCTATTGAAAGCAAGTTAATGAACAGATTTTTTCTTTTCACGGAAGACTTCACGCTAATACTCTGAAAGCAAGCATTTTAAAGAATTTGCTGGGTGCCAAGAAAGGAACTTGGAATTTTAAAAACATGTCTCTCAGATAGTTGTAATTATCCCCACTTACCAGCTGAAGAAATGACAGTTCAGAGAGATAGGTGATGTGCTCAATCAAATAGGTTGTGAGTAGCCAAGCTAGGTGGTGAATTAAGATATTTATACTCCCAAGATCACACAATTAACCTCTATGTATTTGCCATTAAATTAACCATATGATGTTGGCTTTATCTTAAATCTGCACCATTAGATATAGTAATTAGAGACTACATAGTTTTATCTTTAAAAAAGGGCAATGTATACTATTATAATTATTACCATTCTATCGAGAATAAATTACTTTCAAGTCATTTGTAACTGAGACATATCCAAAAATCACATGAAATTCTCCCACCTACTGTGAGATTAAAGTAAATGTATTCTCTAACAAAAATAAGAGCCAGCCATTAGTATGTGCTTGGTATCACTCTAAATATCTATGCAATGATACATCCATGTTATGCCCATTCTTTAGCTGTGACTGAGGTACAGAGAGGTTACATAACTTGTATAAGATCCTAAAACTGGGGCGCCTGGGTGGCTCAGTGGGTTAAAGCCTCTGCCTTCAGCTCAGGTCATGATCTCAGGGTCCTGGGATGGAAGTCCATATCGGGCTCTCTGCTCAGCAGGGAGCCTGCTTCCTCCTCTCTCTCTGCCTGCCTCTCTGCCTACTTGTGATCTCCCTCTGTCAAATAAATAAATAAAATCTTAAAAAAAAAGATCCTAAAACTGGTATGTGAACCTCTGATTCCAGCCATCTGGTTTCAAAGCCCGTACTCCTAAATCATGTGCAATCTAAACAAATGTATGCATGGGTGTGCAAGCACACATTCACACTCACACTTATTAAAAAATACAGGAAGACACAAGACTACTAGTATGGACTCATTAAAAATGTCAATGACATGGGATGCAGGATGATAGCTCTAGAATAAAGATTAAAGACAGACGACAATTAAATGCAAAACATGATCCTTAAATGAATCCTGGTCTGGGAAAAACACAAGCTGTCCTGGAAATTTGGGGGCAATTTTGGAAAAATTGGGTGTGGACTGTATATTAGATAAGATGTTAAATTTTATACTTTCGTGGATACGGAAGAATGGGGAGTTAGATGTTGCAAGCTAGTTTGGAGATGTAGTCTTGTGCTTTCTGCAACTTTGTATCAAATAATTCCAAAAAGAAAAAGAAATGAAGTGAAGATAAGTTACAGTGAAATTAGATGATACAGCTATAGATACAGAGAGAGGGAGAGAGAGATGTATTTATGTTTACATACACACACGCACAGAATGAATGATAAACAAAAAATGGCAAATGTTAAATAATTGTCTGTGAAGATTTCTTTCTCTCCCTAAAATCTAGAAGCATACCCCTTTTAACTATTCACCTCTCATACTTTCCCTGGTCTCTATTTCTCTCACATGCCAAGTTGAATATAAATTCTGGCAAAATAACTCTCCCTTGAAATCCTAAACAGATTAATTCCACTCTTGAGGTTCTAAGCTCCCTCCTTTCTGAACTCCCACCACCACCACAGCTTATCTCTCTTAAAAACTGCATTTTTTTTCCATGTCTCATTCTGGATGAGGCATATCTTTCTGTCATAGAAAACAGTTGCCCAATGTTGATGTTGCTCACTAAGGTGCTATTTACCAGGGCAAATGGTAAGAAGGGACGGTGGGTCCCTGGGATTCATTGCAGGGGGTGGTCTGCAGGACCTTCGAGATTTATCAAATTCCCTCAGAACTGGAAACATGTAATAAAAAAGATCCACCTTTTTCAATATCACTCTACCTGTATTCCAGTCTCCCATCGTCTGTTGGCTTTTGATCAACAGGAATAAAGTTGATTTCTGAATTTGTTATCTTGAGGCTTTGTTCTGGATCCTGTCTTCTGCCTCAAGCACTTTCCTAAAAGCTCTAGTTTGAAGCTTTTGTGAAAATGAAGGGTATTCATTGTTTGCAACTTGAGTACCTTTGCAGAATCTTACATGTGGTCCTGAAGAAAATTAATGCAAAGTAAACTGATGTGTGATGAAAAGTAAAAGTATGTCTCTGATGGAACCTAATAACGATTTTTCAAAACATTGACACCTTGTTTCTCTAACCAATCAGCAAAAAGGGAAAAACACACATCTCTTATTATTTCTAAATTTTATTTTTGCCTTTTGTTAATGACCATGGTGAATTTCACTGCTTACCTTCCATCAGTTGGTCTCTGACATTCTTGAGTCATTTGCTCGGAGTTTCTCTGAGGTGTCATAAAAGGCATGAGATAGAGGAGGGAGGTAACACCGAAACAAGTTATAACCAGTGAATTGCCTTTTCAAAATGTATGGAATGCTGAGAATGAATATCCATGGTGTCACAGTCACAAATCCACACAGCAGCCAGAAGGTGACACAAATAAGTGAAATGAGTCTGGATATAAAAACCACCCTTCCCTTTAACCATCAGAATCGTTCCATGTGTTCCCTAGAAACACGGCGCTCTATCAGTTTGATATTTATTTTCGCACTTTTAGTAGCAATCTAGACAAAGAAAAGCATTTGTCTAGTCTAGGAAAAACAATAATACAAGTGAAATAATAAATAACAACTGGCAAGCGGCTGGCTTCCGGGTCCAGGAAACAACAGAGAGCAAACACCATGTAATAGAGAAGCCACCACTCAGGGCAAGTGGACCATTGATGGATAGGAATGGGAGCCCCTGGAGAGACAGCATTTTTTTAAAGAAAAGTTGCAAATATACATTTTAAGGCAATAATCTCCCAATTTTTAAACACCATATGATCCAGTCATTCCACTACTGGGCATTTACTCAAAGAAACTGAAAACACTAATTTGAAAAGATATATGTACTCCTATATTTATTGCAGCATTATTCACAGTAACCAAGATATGGAAATAACCTAAGTGTCCATTAAAACCAAATGGATAAGAAAGACGTGGTAGATACATTCAGTGGAATATTACTCAGCAAAAAAAAAAAAAAAAAGAAGTCTTGCCACTTGTGACAACATGGATGGACCTAGAGGATATAATGTTAAGTAATATAGGTCAGAGAAGGACAAATACTATGTGATTTCACCGGTATGTGAATCTAAAAGAGAAAATACAAAACCAACAAATGGATTCATAAATACAGAAAACAAAGTGGTGGTTGCCAGAAGGGGGTGTGAAGAATGCATTGCATAATAAAAAGGATTAAGAGGTACAAACTTCCAGTTATAAAATAAGTAAATCCTGGAGATAAGAAGTATAACATAGAGATTACAGTCAATAATAGTGTAATGACATTGTATGGCGACAGGTGGCAACTACACTTATTATGGTGAGCACTGAGTAATGGATAGATTTGTTGGACCAATATGTTGTATACCTGATGGGATCTAATAATGATTTTCAAAATATGGACAGCTTGTGTGTTAATTATACTTCAATTAAAAATTAAAATAACACAAAAATTTTAAAACATCTCCATTTTTGAAAAAGTATATGAGCAGCATTCAATTTTATCGTTAATGCTGCCTTTTATGGTCTCTGTTCTATTTATAGATGAAGTGACACTGTATCAGCATAGAAACGGCACATGATGTGATTGGCTCAGGTTGCAATAACATGAATAGACATTTAACATCACATTTAACATCACCTGAAGTATTATTTCCTGAAAGATTTGTGTAGGTGATAAAAACAGAGGCAGCCTCCTTTTAAGCAAGGTGTTTATCGGGGGCACGTGGGTGGTTCAGTGAGTTAAGCTTCTACCTTCAGCTCAGGTCATGGTCCCTGGGTCCTGGGATCCAGCCCCACAAAGGGCTCTCTGCTCAGCGGGGAGCCTGTTTTTCCCATCCTCCCTGCTTGTGCTCTCTGTCACTATCTCTCTTGCTCTCGCTCTCTCTCAAATAAATAAATTTTCTTTTTTTTAAAGTGCTTATCAGGGGCACCTGGGTGGCTCAGTGCTTAATCGTCTGCCTTCAGCTAAGGTCATAATCCAGGAGTTCTGGGATGGAGCCCCGCATCGTTCTCCCTGCTAGGCGGGAAGCCTGCTTCTCCTTCCCTCTCTCCCCTTGCTCATGCTCCCTCTCTAGCTGTGCTTCTCTGTCAAATAAATAAATAAAATCTTTTTTAAAAAAAGTTTTTATCAGAGGAGCAAACATCAGGACAATTTTGAGAACAACCTCACTTCTGGTAAGAGTGTAAAATTCCATAATGTTCAAGGTCTTGTGACCTTTTTAATTCAGGAAGACAATAAGTCAACTGACTTGAGCAAAGGAATAATTTCCACTTGCCCTGAGAACTTTGATCTACCTCCCTTTTAAAGATGAATGATAGAGGGCAAGAAGCACAACTCTCGGAAAACAAATCACTTTCTCCCCAGTGCAGGTGAAGAGGGGTGGGTGCTGCCCACTGAGAGGACTTTTCTCAAGTCTGCTCCCTCCTGTGAGCGACAAGAGGCAGCGTTAGCCTTTCCCTGGAGCGGACTGTGCTGCTTGCCTTGGCAGCCACCGCAGGCCCACGCGGAGAGCCCTGGCACAGAGGATTTCCGCGAATTGCCTGTCCTCCCCTGGAACTATTAGACAACAGGAGACAGGTAAAGAGGGCAAGGAGAAGAGACCCTGCCAATGGCCCAGCTCATCTCTTTCTCTAATTGTGAATCCCGAGGTAGGCGGTAGCCTCCGCTGGCCCTGTTTATTCCATACAGAACAAGAGTTGGCTTCATGATTCGAGCCAGCAAAGGAGCCCCACAGGTGTGGGAAAGGGCCTGGAAGGGCTGGGAGAAGCCCTGGCCATGGCTGCTTGGACCAGAGCTGGTGGGGCCCCGCCCCCCCTGCCAAGCCTGTCCCAGCCTGGGGCTCAGCCACTCTCACGCTTCTTGGAGTCTTTCCTCACTCCAAAAGGAAGCAGTTTGTTTGATGGACGATAGGTTGGACAGAGAGTGTGTACTTTCCCTTTAAAATTAAAAAGAGAGAGAGAGAAGGAACAGCAGATCAAATGATAATTTCCTAGATTTTGTGTCTTCACTTTTTAGCTAATAGCCAGCAAGCTGATGATTTATTCAGAGTAAGGCGATAAGATCTCTGCTCCTACCAACCCAGTACCTCACCCCAAGGACATGCCTCAGGACAGAGGAGAGCTGACTTCCCTTGGATGGATGGTTGTAACAAAAATAAGCAGGGACCCAGAGCTCCTGCCTGTGGCCGGGGAATCTGTGTTCCCAGACTAAAAAAGGCCACTTGCAAAGGAGCAAGGTAGCCAGCCCGCAGTTCAGTGGGACAAAAAATACACTTGTTCCTTCAATTCTCCTTTCCTCCCCTCCCCACCCTCCCCTGCCTTCCATTTTCCCTTCCTCCCTTCCCTTCTGGTCCCTTCTGTCCTCTCTCTCTCCTTCCCCCTGCCCCCATCATTCCCTCTGTCTGTTCTCCCTACACAGGAACATTGAAATTAATATGAAAACAGCATTTGGGGAGTCTATTTTCATTTCCCAAAGGGCTCATCCTGACTCCTATGGTCCTAGAAAACTAGCGGTGTTTTGTGTGTTCACTTCTCTGTGACTTGAGTTTAAAGCCCGGCAGCGGTGAGCTGAGCACAGCCGGAACAACCACTACCTGCAGCCCTTACTTCTGCCTAGCAAAGTACTGACAAGTTATGAAGGAAATCAGCAGACACCTTCCAGAGGACAGTACTTGGAATCACTGTCCTCTTAAATCAAAGTCCTAAGCTCTGAAGTTGGGAAAATGTCCTACATATACCTCTTTCCATGGAGGAAGTATAAGGGAAGAAGAGAGGAAACGGTAAGCGAGGAAAGGGGCAGGCTCAGAGAAAGTTTTTGCTTCCAACCTGAAAAAAATAAAAGGAATTAAATAATAGTAAAGAAGATAATGCTTGCAAAAACCTATTTGAACTGGACTCCCTAGTGTCAACATGTTATTAGGACTGTGTTGAAAGCAGCCTGCAGGCCAGGCAAGCTTCAGGAGGCGGTTTCCTGCTAAGATGCTCAGGGCAAAGCGAGCCCATCCCCGGAGTGCTGAGAGCAGGCCGTCTCACAGGTAGGCAATGTTACTGAGGCCACCAGGGAGCCGGGCCTGTCTCTGCCACCCACAGAGCGCCAGATCCTTAGAGTTTGCAACTTGCCTTTTTAGATATTTACAATGGATCAGGTTTTCTTTGGCTCAGAGGGACACCTGGCTGGAGACTTCCGTCCCATCAGCTAAATTGCCAGTGTCTAACAGTAGCTAGACTCACAGCAGTGCTATGATGATGTCATGGGCCTGCTTGGCCTGGACCCCACCTTGTGACCTCGGAGAAGCCCTCACTTCTCTGACCCTCAATTCCTTAGTTTCTAAAATTAGGGGGGGGGAAAGTTTTTTCTTGTTATAATAGCTTGGTTGCAATAAAATTCACAGACCATAAACCTTACCCTCTTAAAAAGTATACGGTTCAGTGCTTTCTAGAACATTCATGGGCTTGTGCGACCATCACCACTATCTAATTTTAGAATATTTTCATCAACCCGAAAAGAAATTGTACTATTTAGCAATCAATCTAATTTCCCCCTCCCCTTGGTCTCTGGCAAGCACTGATTTACTTTCCATCTCTGGATTTGCCTATTCTGGACATGTTGTATAAAATGGAATCATATGGCTCCTTTCACTTAGTATGATGTTTTCAAAGTTTGTCCGTGTTATAGCATGTATCAACACCTCATTCCTTTTTATGGCCAACTAATAATTCCACTGTGTGTCTGTATCACATCTTGTTTATCCATTCTTCTGTTGATGGACGTTTGGATTATTTCCTCTTTGGAGCGACTATAAGTAGTGTCTCTATCAACACTCATGGAAAAGTTTTTGTGTAAACATATGTTTTGCATATGTTTTTACTTGTCTTGGGTAGATACACAGGAGTGGAATTGCTGGGTCGTACATAGGAACTCCACATTTAGCATTTTGAGAAACTGCCAGACTGTTTCGGGCCACACTATTTTAATTCCCACTGGCAGTGCTGAACATGGTTCCAATTTCTCCACATCCTCATCAACACTGGTTATCGTCTTTTATTTTAGCTTTCCTAGTGATTTGGAAGTGTTTCCTTCCCAGAGTAGAATTACAAACAATATCATACTAGCATTGAGTGGATGTCATCATGATTTGATATTTTTGTATATTTGAAATGATCCCCACAGGGAGTATAGTTCCCATCTGTCACCATACAAAGTTACTACAATATCACTGACTGTATTCCCTGTGCTGTACATTACAGACCTATGACTTATTTATTTCGTAAGTAGGAGTTTGCATTTCCTATTCGCCTTCTCCATGCCAGTACTATGCTGTTTTGATTACTACACCTTTGTAATATAGTCTGAAATCGGGGACCATGAAACCTCCAGCATTGTTTGTTCTCAAGATTGCTTTGACTTTCAGAGTCTTTTGTGGTTCATACAAATTTTGGCCCTCCTTGTTCTAGCTCTGTGATAAGCACCTTTGGTAACTTGATAGGGATTGCATTGAATCTATAGGTGGTTTTGAGTAATATGGACATTTTAATAATATTAATTCTTCCAATCATTAGCAAAGTCTATCTTCTCATTTATTTTCGCTTATTTCCATTTATCAATTGAAGAATTTGTCTTAATAAAATCTTTAAAAAAAAAAGGGGGGGGTGGCTCCTGGGTGGCTCAGTTGGTTAAGCGACTGCCTTCGGCTCAGGTCATGATCCTGGAGACCCGGGATCAAGTCCCACATCAGGCTCCCTGCTCAGCGGGAAGCCTGCTTCTCCCTCTCTCACTCCCCCTGCTTGTGTTCCTTCTCTAGCTGTGTTTCTCTCTGTCAAATAAACAATAAAATCTTAAAAAAAAAAAAAAAAAAGAATTTGTATTCAATTTCTTTCATCAATGTCACAGTTTTCAGAGTACAGGACTTTTAGCTCCTTGGTTAAATTTATTCCTAGGTATTTTCTTCTTCTTTTTCTTCCAAATTTTATTTAAGGTCCAGTTAGGTAACATAAAGTGTAATATTAGTTTCAGGTATAGGGTTCAGGGACTCACCATTCACATCCAACACCCAGTGCTCATAACAATAAAGTGCCCTCCTTAATACCCATCACCCATCTATCCCATCCCCCTACCAACCTCCCCTCCAGCAAACCTCAGTTTGTTCTCTAGAGTTAAGAGTCTGTTTTATGGTTCATCTGTTTTGTTTCTTAAATTCTACATATGAGTGAAATCATATTGTATTTGTCTTTTTCTGACTGACTTATTTCACTTAGTGTAATACTCTCTAGCCTTATCTACATTGTTGCAAATGGCAAGATTTCATTCTTTTTCATGACCGAGTACTATTCCATTATCTTTATGCATGTATGTATCCTACAACTCCTTTATGCATTCATCAGTCAATGGACACTTGGGGTGTTTCCATAATTTGGCTCTTTGTGTGTGTGTGTGTGTGTGTGTGTGTGTGTGTGTGTGTGTGGACTCTTTTTCTGGTTTTGCTATCAGGATAAAGCTTTTCTCATGAAATGAGTTTAGATGTGCTTCTTCCTCTTCGGTTTTTTTAAAATAATTTGAGAAGAACAAGTACAAACTTCTCTAAATGTTTGGTAGAATTCATCTATGATATATCTAGTCCTGGACTTTTGGGGTTTGAGAAGCTTTTAAAGTACCAATTCAATTTTAATTGCTTGCAATCAGTCTTTTCAGATTTCCTATTTCCTTGTAATTCAGTCTTGGAAAGTTGTCTGTTTCTAGGAATTCATCTGTTTCTTCTAAGTTTGCAATTTGTTGATGTATAATTGCTCATAGTGATCCCTTATTATTTTTTATTGTGGTATCAGTTGTAACTTCTCTTTTGTTTTTTTATTTTATTTAGATAGGGTCTTTTGCTTTCTTTTGTTTTTCTTTTTTGGCTAGAGGCTCATCATTTTCTTTTTGTATTTTCAATCACCACTTTTAGTTTCATTGATCTTTTCTATTTTTTTTTAGTCTCTATTTCATTTATTTCCACTTTGCTCTTTATTATTTTCTTCTGCTAACTTTAGGTTTTGTTTGTTTTTGTTTTTTGTTTGGTTTCTTTGGGTATAAAGTTGTAGTATTTGAGACTTTCCTTGTTTCTTCAGGTGGGCCTGTATCACTATGAACTTTCCTCTTAGAACTGTTTTTGCTGTGTCCTGTAGATTTTAGAAAATAGTATTCCCATTTTTAATTTCTCTCAAGATATTTTTTGTTTTCCTCCTTGGTTTCTTCATTGATTTCCTCTTTGAATGCTTCACTGTGTGTTAGAAGCATGTTGTTTTAGGTTCCACATGTTTGTGTTTTTTCCAGTTTTCATCTTGCAATTGATTTCTAGTTTCATACTATTGTGCCCAGAAAAGATAAATGATCTGATTTTAATCTTCTTGCATTTATTAAGAGTTGTTTTGTGGTCTAACATGTGATCTATCCTGGAAAATGTTTCATGTGCACTTGAAAAGAATATGTTTTCTGCAGTTTTTGGATGAAATGTTCTGTATATATTAAATTCATCTAGTCTGATATGTCATTTAAGGCCAATGTTTCCTTATTAATTCTCTGTCTGAATGATCTAGCCATTAGTGTAAATGGATTTTTTTAGTCCCCTATATTATTGTATTATTGTCAACTTCTCTCTTTATGTCTGTTAATGTTTGCTTTATATATCTCAGTGCTCCTAATTTGGGTGCATAAACATGTATGACTGCTATATCCTCTTCTTGGGTTGACCCCTTTATCATTATCTAATATCCTTCTTTGTCATGTTACAGTCTTTATTTTAAAGTCTGATATTATCTGATATGAGTATTGCTACTCCAGCTTTCTTTTTGCTTCCATTTGCATGGAATATTCTTTTCCATCCTTTTACTCTCAGTCTATGTGTATTTTTAGATCTGAAGTGAGTCTGTTATAGGCAGCTTAGAGATGGACCTGGGTTTTTTTTTTAATCCATTCAGCCACGCTATGTCTTTTGATTGTGTCATTTAGTTCAAAGTAATTTACATTCACTTACATTCAAAGAAATTATTGATAGGTATATGTTTCTTGCCATTGTGTTAACTGTTTTTCGGTTGTTCCTCAAGTTCTCTGCTCCTTCTTCTTTTCTCGTGGTTTGATGGTTTTCAGGGTTGTGTGTTGCTATGATTTTTGTGTCTCTATTATAGTGTTTGGTTTATAGTTATAATGAGGAATGTGTAATTGTGTACATGTATATAATATATATATATACACATATGGCAGTCTATTTTAAGCTGAGGGTCATTTAAGTTCAAATGCATTCTAAAAGTGTGGGACCTGTCATGAATTTGCACATCAGCCTTGCACAGGGGCCATGCTAATCTTCTCAGTATCATTCCAATTCCACAGTGAGAAATGGATCAGTTATTGACAAAAATGACAACCCTAAGTGAAAAGTACATTTTATTACAGGACCCAACATAAATTTTATTCACATATCTTATTTTAATTTAATAATTATAGTATGTACATTTAATCACTATATTGAAATGCAACATTTTATAAAACAGTATTTACCTTACTACCAGCAATATACTTCTTTTCTCTCTCTTCTTATTGCTGGTCGTTGTGAAATTAATTTCATGACCTTCTAAGTGGATGACAATGCAGAATTTAAAATCTCTAATCTAGATCATTAATCCATTCAAAAGGATTTATTTCACACTAACATGTGCAACATTGCAAGGCATTGTTCTAAGTTCAGCAGAAAACTAAACAGACTAGAATTCTTGCCCTGATAGAGCTTACATTCTGGAAGTAGGAATACACACACACACACACACACACACACACACACACACATTATAATATGTGAGATATATGGTATATCCCTATAAACCATATGGCATGTCAGATGGTGTGGCAGATATTGGCGCCACACCCAGAACCCTGAATACCATATCATATCATCACTTTGGTGTGCTTCTTCCTATTCCAGGGGCCAAGGTCTGCATGTCTTTGCTTTGAGACTTTTTTCAGAGTCACAGAAGGCTTATTTGCCCACCTTGAGTGAAGCGGAAATTAATACTCCATCCCCAAGAAGCCTACAGCCAATGACTAATGAAAGTTGGCATAAAAATACCACAGCTTCTTCTCCACTTGAGTGGGGTAACTTTGGAACATCTCCCAAGGAACCACTTATACTTGAAATCTTGGCACAAAGGCTACTTCTGGGGTAACTCAAAACTATGAAAGAAGATGATACATGTGATGATAAAAAATTAAATGGGCAAAGAGGTTAGGAAGGTCCATAGGGGGGTAATTTTAAATGGGGAGATCTGCAAAGGCCTCACTGATAAGAAATCAGTGCTATTCAGGGAAAGGCCTGAAGGCAGGAGGGGAGAAAGATATGTGGATATGGAAGAGAGAGTATATTTCAGACAAGGAGAACAACAAGTGTAAAGGCCCAGAAGCAAGAGTAAGGAGACCAGTGCAATGTTTGTATCACCCCAGATTCACATGTTGAAGTCTAATTTCCAATGTGATGGTATTTGGAGATGGGCCTTTGGGAGGTAAGTAGGTTTAAATGAAGTCATGAGAATGGACCCTCCTCTGATGAGATTAGTGCCTTATAATAAGAAGAAGGCATTCAGTCCTCTTTCAGCCATGTAGGGATAGAGCAAGAAGACAGCCATCTATGAATGAGGAGGAGAGTTCTCACCAAAACCTGACCATGGTGACACCCTGATCTCAGACATCCAGCTTCCGGAACCCGGAGAAATAAATTGCTCTTTAAACCACTCATGATATCTCTGCTATTCTGTTGGAGCTGCCTTACCTGACTAAGGCGACCAGTGGAAGGACAGCAGGAAGAGAGGAGATTCATGGGACAGGTCTGAGATATAAGAGGCATATCTAAGCAGACACTTTTAACCTCACCATTTTGTTTTCTGACCATGTATTACCGATTGAGGTTCTACATCTGGAAACCTGATTCGAAAGTGTACCTTGTTATTTAAAGTCAGAGAATGTGGTAATAGCAGGCAGGCAGAGGTGCTGACACAGGAGTCAGTGTTGTGCGTGAACATTGCAGAACTTCTACCAATCTCATCTATTTTTTTTTTAAGTAAGCTTTCTAAAAATAAAGAATAAAGTAAGCCTTCTATACCGACTTGCCTGGGTTCCCGTTATTAATTAAGCCTTACTGCCAGGCCTTAGGGGTGCCCTGGGAGCTTTCACATTTCCAGTCATTAGCTGATCTGGACCTTTTCATTGGCTGCTCATGGCACAGGGCAATTGTCTTTTGGCATCAGTTTTCTCATCTAAACAATGGCTCTGCCAGCCTTGACCACCAGTGACACCACCATACCTGTTTGGTAAACACTCATTCATTTCCTTAAGTAAGGGCAGAGGTCAAAGAGCAGTAAGAGGATAAAGGGGGTTGAGAAATAACTTTGGGTTGTTATGGGGAGAAAGGACTCCTCCGACTTTTTTACAGTCACATTTTAGAGAAGGGAATCCCTTTTATGCTAATCCAAACAGAGAGCCCATCTTTACTTAAACTTTTTCAGTGACGGACACCTCACTGCTTTGCAAAATGGTCATTCCAATTCCCATGTCCCGTTGATTATATTAAAAATTCTCCATTATTTTAAATTAAACTCCAAAGAAATTTCTAAGCAACTCAGAAGCATCTTTCATGCGACGATCCTTTTTATTATTGAATAAAACCAGCCCAGTTGCCTCTTTTTTCCTCTGCCAACATCATCAGATCTATAAGACATTCTACAAGTCACTGCAAGCACTTGAAAGTAATTTAGGTGGTTGACTTGTCAACGTTACACTACCATAAACATTACCACACACCTGATGCTGTGCTAAGTGCTTTCAGTTCAATTATCTCACTTAATATTTAAGCAGTCCTGGGACGTAACTACAATTATTATTCCGATTTTATAGATGAGGACAATAGGAAATGTAGAATGAAAATAATTTGCCTAATTACATAGAACCAACAAGCTGTCGAGCCAGACACTCAAACTTGCTAGTTTGACTCTAGAGCTCATATTATTCCCTCTTTCTATTCTACCACCTATCAGAAGTTCAGAAATAACAGAAGTAAAACCAGTGAATCACTGAAGTAGTACTTCGTCAAAGTTAATTGTGTATTCACCAAAAAGACAATTTGCAAACCAGGAACACTCAAACCAAAACACGGAAGGAGACTCAAGAGTACATTGTACAAAGCAGCTCATATCACAAGAACCAGTTATTTTATTATTCACAGTGATTGATTATAACATTAGAATTTTCTTAAATAATGAGGAATTGGTCAGTGGTTACTTTATATCAACCTTGAGAAACAGTTTAAGTTTTGCTTATGATTTTTAGAGGCACAAGCAAAAAATGACTGAGGTCAAGTTAGTCTTGCAAAAATAAACTAAGTTAAGTTTTGTTTATATGACTTAACTGGTTTTGTCTATTCAGGGAATTTTCAAGGCAAGTATCTGTTTGTTTTTTATTTTTTATTATT